>BMAO01000956.1:0-53957 GCA_019973975.1 Trichonephila clavata
ATATTGATTAGCTGAAGAGAATTTATACTTTTTTTACCAATATGTATTCACGAATGCTATTAATTTATATATTTCTCATTTTCTTGAATTGATGATGGGGCTTAACGGAATTGATAAATTACACTAGCAATATTTTCTTTTAGATGGAAAAAAGTAGAGATTTTCTGAATATTGTTTCTTTATATATATATATATATATATATATATTGGCGACGGACCACGTAATTTTAAACCACGGCCAAGTGGCCTTAAACACCCCCTTTTTTTACATTTTCACATCACGTCAACGCAGTGGCGTAACACAGAATATTAGGGACCCTTTTTGTTAAGTCAGGTTTTGCCTTTAAATTTTTTTAATTGGTTAAAATACGTACTTGATGGCATTCAGGCCTTGGGCTCCCCCGCGATGCGGGGGGGGGGGGGTTACGCCACTACATCAACGCCGCGGCAGAATGAACATTCATTTGCCCCTCTACACGGATTATCTTGAGGCACCAGAACGTGAGCCCATGTTTCGACAGAAGCAACACCGGCCACGAGCTCAAAATCATGACCATTCTGTTATCGCTGTCATTAGAGTTATACGAAATACATATGTTTACATTCTTTTGCAAAAAAGAAAGCATTATGAAGAAGGTATTTTTATTGGAATCAAGTATGTGTAAAGCTCATGCATGTGTAATGAAACAAAATCAGGGGCATAACCTACAACCCCGCCTTGCGGGAGGGAGGGAGAGGTCTAGGGTGCCCAAAGTCTGACTGATGACAAGTATGTACCCTTTGTAAGATCCGGCTTGGGGCTCAAAACCTGACTTTGCAGGGGGCCTAATATTTTCCATTACGCCGCTGAACAAAATATCATAACGACATTATGTGTTGTGTCTCTAGTGACACTGACAGTGAGAAAAGATAGACCATCCACAATTGTCACCTATTTTATGCAATGCTTGCTATGTAGTAGATAAATGAGAAAATGAGAATTAGAAAATAGAGAAATGAGCATTACGGCAAAAGCTTATATTCAAATATAAACTTATATATATAATATGAATAAAGCTTATATATATAAAGCTTATATATATATAATATGAATGCATTTTATGTGTAAATTATTATTATTTGTAGATGTAATAATTACATATAGTTTAAGACGTTTTAGGAAATTTCTACTGTGTGTATTAGGTTCTCTTTCTTATGTTAAATTGCTTAACAATAAGTGAACTCATATTGATTTAAAAATAATTAATGAATGAATAGAAACTTGGTAACACATTTAATACTCATCCTATTTCATATTAGATTTTTAGTGCTAATTAAAAGTTGGACTCTCTTAGATTATCTGATTTAATTTATTAGCATTCTTAGAGTAATTCAAATTTCATTATAAAAAACAGAATACGAGCTGTAATGGAAATTTACTACATGATTTGAAGTATCTTCTATAAATAAGTAAATTAAAGCATAACTTTGAGAATCAAAGAATATGGTCATATTGTTCATGACAGAGAGATAAAAAAATACATAAATGAAAAAAAGGTGCAGCTATATTCTTATTACTTTTAAGAATATATAATTCAAAATTTTGTTCAAAAAATGCATTTGTTACTTTAAATCTTAATGGGTTTTTTTTTTCATTATAACTACCAAACAAAACAAAAAATCTTATAGGTTCGTTAAATAAATAATCTTTAAAATAAACAGAAAAAGCTATGTTGCTGTGTATTGATTCCTTAAAGCATTCGCTGTTTTATCGGCAATGATTCAAGAACAGAAATTTAAGCCATATTTTGTCCCTTTATTGATAAAGACACTATATTATCGTATTGCTGAAAGCATAATACCATTCACCCATGCTCTTCAAAGGACTGTACCCTATCCTTAGCTAATCGAAGCAATCAAGCCATATTTTGGACCCTTTCCAGCATTTTATAATCAATTATGTAAGATAAGTTATACAAGACAAACTTGATGAACGTACGCGAAATGAGCATCAGCTTTCTCAACATTACATATGAAACAGGCCTGTAAAGGAATTGTAACAAATTTTAAATATTTCAAAAACCAATTAGCTCTTTAACACAAACGTTTACTTATTACCAATATATGAAGATTTGAGGCCTTGGAGACCAAAACCATTAAGTAATCAAGATAAATCCAAGCTTTTAATTAAAGCTTTCCAATGAAGAAAAATATAGTTTTAGAAGAATAAAAAAAATCATATTATGTAATGAGACAGTCACAGAATCAAAAAGAAATTAGAGAAATGCAATATGAAAAAAAGGAGACAAAGTAAAAGAATATATTACGATTTAAAAATATAACTTATAACTTAATTATGGAATGATGTATGCATTTTGCTAGTAACTTGATCCAAGACAAGATAAAAAAGTAGGTCAAAGCAGAATTATTTATGCCGATCGCTATCCTATTGCCTATTAGAGAGCCTGATACCAAATAAAAATCAAGAAATAAGCTTAGAGGAAAAGCATTACTTTTCATTATTACTTTTTTATTGTGTAGCTTGAATCTTAACCAATAATTACACTTTTTAAATAAGTGCGATCTATGTTAAAATCGGCAGACTAATTTTAATTGCACATATCAGCTGTTAAATTTGCTATTAAATATCAATACAAATATAATCATTGTTACTTCTTTAAATATTAAATTTAATATAATTATTTAATTACCTTTATTTATTGAACAAAGTTGATTGATATTTTTATGTGTAGAAGTTTTTAGTAACAATATTTTTAAAGTGATTTTTGGTTTGACAAAAACTAAAATATTATCAATGAAAACTTTTCGGTTTGCGTAAAAGTCACTTGAAGAATTTATTTTTATATCATTTTGTATTGTACGAGTATGCTTTGCTTAAAATTTTTTTATTATTCTGTGGCTCGATTGTATAATAAAAATTAGTTCGTATAATTTCGAGCTTCAATATACACAAAGAGTAAAACATCGCATATGTTGAAAAATAAAGTAAATTATATTGTGTTTAACATATTAATTTCTTCTTTAAAATGTTGTTAACATTATAAAAAAAAATGTAAAAGAAGAAACAGGTAAGAGGACGCGTAAAAAAAATATCCAATCTATTGAATAGAATTGGTTAGTGCTGCCATCTATTGTAGAAACATTTAACTGAAACAAAATATTCGTTATTAACTGCATTAATTCAAATTCTCTGATTAAACGGTTCTTATTTAAAACTCACATATATATTTATTTTAAAATATGTATCACATTATTTAAAAAAGACATTTTCAATAATTTCCATGAATAATTAAACAGTAAAACTATTATGCTTCAAATGATGCAATTATATTATTATAATTCAGAAAAAAATATTTTAAGAACATAAAGAAGTAATGTTTTTATGAATCTAAATTCAATGTTTAAAAAAAAAAAGAAAGAAACGAGTCTTGCAGTAGTCGCATATGATGTGTAACATCTGACTTGTTATCATGGTAAACACTCAATAGTGACTATAATCCTGAAAGAAATGAATCGGTTATGACTAGAAATAATTTTCTATAGAATAATTATATCTTTAATGAAAGTTAAACTTAAAATCACCGCTCAAAATCATGATAGTTTTTTTTTTTTTAAAAAAGAGCAGAACAACCTTCGGTATACGGTAAAAGTACAAAATGAAGGAAATCTTTAATTTTTTTAACTGTTTGATTCGGAGAAATGTATGCGACCACCAAAATGACAAGACTTGCTGGTATGTGCGGTAGGCGGGCGTCTTAATTGCTACTACAGTTGGACCCCCAGACGGGGGTAGCGAAGAGACACCGTCAAGCGCATGCTTAAAAATTAGAAATATTAGAGAAAATCAAAAATACCCTTTATTTAATTAGTTAGTTTTTTTTTAATCGAGAAGTCTTTTTTAATCACAATTAAAAGTATTATATTGACAGTGACAGGAATGAACCTCAAAGTATGAAAATGATAAGCACTTAAATATTTATTCAAATAACTCTATATTACTTACTCCTATTTTTTTTTTAAGAATGATGAGCTTTGTCAGACGTTTACCAGGAAATATAATTATTAATATATAGTTTACACATATATCCTCAGATTTCACACACAACGAGCCCTGAGATTTTGACAATTGAGCGTAAGAATCACAAGTTTATTCTGAATGAAGTCTAATAAGACTTGCTGGTGTGTGCGGTAGGCGGGCGTCTTAATTGCTACTACAGTTGGACCCTCAGACGAGGCTAGCGAAGAGACACCCCAAGGCGCTGAATTGGTCAAATCTAACAGCGCGCGCTTCCCCCGACTTCCTGTTACGTATTTCCGTCCCTTTTCATGAAATCACTCCAACAAATATCCAGCAACCGAGAGTAAAGATGTTACACATAAAAAAAAACATGAAATCTAAATCATTCTCTTTTTCTTCAGGTTTGGGCGTAGGACTAGCAGTAACACTCGTTCCCGTAATGATCAACCAATACTTCTCGAAATACAAGACTACGGGAGCCGGCATTGCTTGTGCAGGAGCGACTGCAGGTTCTTTTGCCCTGCCTCCAATTGTCGAGTTTACCATTGAAGAATACGGTCTAGGAGGGGCTTTCCTCATGATGGCAGGTATTACCCTCCATGGGATGCTGGGTGCATCCCTTTTGCGCCCCGCAGAATGGTTATCCACTAAAAAGAATGTCAACAACGGTAAAAATCATGTCACTTCTCAACAGAAAAAGGGCAAGTATTTTATCTAACAGTATAAACCCAAATATGACAATATAATGAATTTTACTCCAACATATTTAAACTACGATTAATTTGAACATTTCTACCTTTAACAGAAATCAGTAATTTAACTTAATGAAAGCAATAAAGTGCTTTTACATTCATTTCCAATTGTTATATAAGAATTGAAATTTAACAGTAATTTGTTATTGCATTAAATTCAATAAGAAATTTTGCATAAAAAATGTACTGTATTTACTTGTATTTATCTGCAGTTATTTGAATACATTAGGCTACTATGTTCATGAATTTTAAAACGAGCACTACCCTTCAATTTCGTTCTGTGTGTGGATATAGTAATATTTTAGTTCTTCAGATTTTTTTGTAAATTTTAAGATCTTTTGGATAAAAAAATAAATTTTTTTAAGATTAAAATAAAACCAAAATATATTTAATTCTGGCAAAAATATTATTGAAAAGCCTCAGTTATTAAAAAACATCTAATGGATATCAAATTTCTGTAAAACACGATCGGTTTTTCTTGTCAGCTTAAATTTTTATCTGGGTGCAGGTTAAATATCAGTTTGTAGTTGAGTAAAGGAAAATTCATACAGAAATATTGCATTCTAAGTTCTATTTAGCAAAAAATTCTCTCCTTTGTTAAATGATATTTAATTTCTTTCCCTTACAAACCAACTTTGTGTTACAGAGTTCTTACGGTATTTAATAATTGTTATATTTTGAAAAGGACACAGCGTATATAAATTAAAAAATAATTATTTGATGGAATTAATTTCCTTGATAAAATAAAATATAAATGATATTATTATGACCTGAGTTAACATTCAATTGTGTATTAGTCAGTTTTTAATATTTGTTATATTTTTAGGTGATCAGAATCTCAATTTCATAACAACTAAATCAATGAATGCTCCCGAAATCGAAGAAGTCAAAACTTTGCTAAACGGGGGAACTGACGAGAGGAAAAATTCTAAAGCAGTGAGATTTTCCTGTAGCGAAGAGCAAAATGGATCGAAAGATAACACAAACGAAGATAGTAATCTGATACCGGATTCTGGTAAGATACAAATAGTCCGAAGCAATGGAACGTCAGGTCATTTACAAAAAGAGGATGTGAAACTCACTTCCAACGGTATAGGTACAGAATTAGATTCCAACTCCATTGGAGAAACAGGACATCCAAGGGCTGATGCTTACTTACAACCAACAGAAGATGTCATTTCAGATGGTGAATTAGAACCTCCCCAATATGGAAAACTTCAGTTCATCGATAACAAAACTGATTACGATCCACAAATCAATCTGCAGACTATTTATGTACCTTCAGAAGTTACTACATATGATTCCCAAGGTCCCTCACACACTATTTTAAAACCTGTCAAAATTACCAATGGTCATTACCATCCAGCTCCCGAACATAAAAAGAAATGGTTTTCAGGGATTTTAGAACCAGCTAAGGCAGCAAGTGAAATCGTGAAGAATCCCATGTTTCTGATCATAGCCAGTAATTATTCGATCTTCTTCTTGTCTTATATGACTTATCTCATTGTCATCGTGGACTATTCTTTGGACTTGGGTATAGAACGAACTGATTGCGTGTTCCTCGTGTCAACATTCTCCATTGCTGATCTTGCCGGACGTCTCGGATCAGGTTGGATAACGGATAGCGGGATAGTGAAAAGGAAACATTTGATGATGTTGAATATGGTGACTTTCGGATCACTGATAGCAGCAACTTCTTTAACCAGTACATATATTGCCGTTACAGCAGTTTCAGTCAGTGCAGGCCTCATTGTTGGAATTAATCTCATTCTTTTCTATGCCCTTTTGGAAGAATACTTAGGATTGAGTAAACTTCCTATGGCCATTGGACTTATGAATTTTTCCATTGGAGTAATTTCTCTTGTTACTCCTCTTTTGACAGGTAAGAAATAATTTTCCGATTCATTCCAATTAAGCTCAATCGTTGAAATTATTCTCAAAAAATGCTTCAAATCTTGTAAAATTTAGAGATGATGTAGCCTTTCTTATAATTATTTGTTCAAAAATATTAATAATACACACTCACACACATATATATATATAACGTTCTAAATTAATTTATTATACGTCTTTATATACATATAAATATTTTCTTCATTTAATTCTACTCGTTCTTTTCCTTTCCAATATCTTTAAGTAAGAATAAGCCTTTTATTGTTACGTTATCTGGTGATTATTTATTTCTGGTGGATCATGAGGGAGTGTTTAATAACGTTTCACAATAAAGCAATGCGAGGACTGTTGGCGGAATGCTCAAAGGAACCGAGCTCACCCGAAGAGGGTTTAGAGCTACAAACCGATCCCTCGGGAACTAACCACCCCACTTCCAGTCTTTATTGAAAAAAAAATCAAAGTTTACATTTTAAACAGCAAAATATAGTAAAATAACAAGCACAAATTTAAAGGTAACTGCACGATAAACAAACGTGTACGTGAACAAAATACAAATATGACTATTGGCGACGGACATAGAAATATTGAACCTTGGTCGAGTAACCTGAGCTGTCTACCTCTCTCCAGACTTCCACACCACGCCAATGGTAAGACTTCAAACCTCAACAGATATAACATGCATCAATTCTTTTATACGGTGGATCTTCAGTGGCACAAAAACTCGAACGCACAACACGTTGACCACTAGGCTACCGTGGCCAACAGTTGGGCCATAAAAAACACTGGAATACATGCTCAATCTGAATATTTGTTATACAATGTGCCATTAAATTATGAATAGCAACAAATTTTAATTTAAAGTCTGAAAATAGATGTAAAGTATTAAAATGCTTTGTATATGAAAAAGAGAGAATAGTTTAGATGTACTCTGAGTATTGTTTTCGATGAGGGGTCTACTTGTAATTCCTCTTCAATTCTGAGTACATAATATTTTTTTTATATAGAGGTTATAATACAGGTTTATATATATATATATGTATATATATCTTAAGAACTGTATTTAATTTTTATTTTGAGATTAGAAAACTTTTTCAAAATCCAAAAACAATTTCATAATAGTTATTCTTTATGAATTAATTTTCGTGCATTAAATTTTACATCTGGTTTTCTGTAACATATCATTAAAGTTAATATAGTAATAGATACTTATAAAATACATTAGATAGTGTATTACACAACACTGAATTGTTAGAATGGTAAAAAAATAATATAGAGTAAAAAAATACAGAAACCTTAATACAAAGGATTATTTTACTTATTCTTATATGTCTTATTTCCTTGCCAGTTTGATGAAGTTTTATATTTTTTATGTTTATTAATTGATTTTATTAAGAAAATTATTTAAGAATTTCATTATTGCCTTAAAATATTAAGCATAAAAAATTATATACAGTTATAAAAATGTTTATATATGCCATGTTTCAAGTCAACACCAAATTTTTTTAAAACGGTTTTATTCAGCTAGCAATATCTGCGTCTGTCACTGAGAGAAAACGGACGCGCAAGTGAAGTCTAAGTGGCTTACCACTTATGTCCAGATGTTCTAAGTACCCTTCTTAGTGAGGAGTTATATTTGAAAGATAAACATGACATATGAGGCTATAAAAATAATGACCTGTGATGTTTAATTTAAGACTTGAAGATGTAACGGAAAATAAAAGTTAATTGTTATATAATGAATTTAATTTTAGGTCTAATTTAATTATCCTTACATATATATAATTTCTAAACATTGAATAGAACTCAATTTCTATGTATAATAATAATTTGGTTATTTTGCTGTATAATATTGATGATTAAATTACAAGTTAAAGCATGTACTTTTCTTTTTTTGTAGGTTACTTCAGAGACACAATGGGTAGCTATGATCACTTATTTCATGTATTAGGAGGTGTATCTGTTTTCTGCGGCCTTCTTTGGATTTTCGAACCTATAATCACTCGCAATCAAAAAAAGGCAAATATGAGAAAGCAACTATTTGCCTAGAATATTGAAGAACGTAACTGAAACTTACTCGCACCTTTCAGTAATGTGTTGCCATTTCATAAATGAAAACTGTTTATGAAACTATGACACTTATGCATTTTTGGATTCACAAATCAATACTAATAGGTAGTAAAGTTCCACGAATGGAAAGATAGAATTATAATAGTTTTTATTCCTTTTTTTTATATGCATGAACTTTATCTGTGATAAGCAAAATATTCTTAGGTTCAAAAGCTTAAAGAGCTTTTATTTGATATCTGAGATGAGAATTTTTAATATATGCCAATTTAAAATTCACTTTATAATATACGTAAAGACATTTATACGGCCATGCTTCATTCCTTGAACTGTGATATTTTAAATGGCGAGATGGACTATGTGTTGAATAATTAGCTACATAATAAAGGGACTAAGAAAAGATTTCAAGTACACAAATGTTTGTGGGAAAATTATTTTTTTTATTTATCAATACTCCCATTTTATGTAATTATAAAAAAATATTTATCTTAAGTATTTTATAATATGTAATAGAGGTCTGGAATTGCAAAATAGAATTAAATACCGGAATGGAACGAATGTATTTATGTATAAAAGTATATCAAACTTTGCCATTCTGAAACATACCACTATATTTAATCAAACAACTTATCAGGGATATAATTTTCGGTTAATATTTTTTAAATATTACTTTGGTAATAACATTTAAGAATCTATTTTTCATTTCACTTACGATTTTAATACCAAATATTTTTAGGAGAATTTACTTCAAATATTTTTAAGTATAATTGGATATTTTTCCACGTATTTCATCTTTTTTACTGATTTTATTTTAATCGTGTAATTTTTTTGAGTTGCGATAGATTTTTACATTTTCCAATATTTAAAAGCTTAGTAAAATGATTTTTAAAATTTATTTTCTTTGAATATAAGGCCCATTAGTATAAGAAATTGTATTCAAATTTACAGAATACTTCAATCAATATTTTTTCGTCTAAAGAAAATATTGTTTTATTTATTTTCGTTTTTAAATATATGAATGAGATCCTCTAAAAAAGTCTCTAAAGACTGTTATAAAAATATACTAGAACATGAATTTGAAATTGGTTAGCTATTAATTATGTTTCATATGTATTCAACACAGAAAAGAGCACTCAAAATGCTTAAATTTATTATGGTAGTTTTGTACAAGTGTATGTATATCGGGAATTTTTTTTATGTATTTCTAATAATGATGGAAATAAATATTTTCTGAAAATGAAATTTCATTCTCTCTCTATTCAATTATCTTACACATGATACAAATTAAACAGAAAAACAAAGAACTACAAAACATACTTAAATGTTTTTTAGAGTTATTCAGATGTTATCACCAGAAAACGATCCTTATCCTTTCATGATTCCCCCCCTCCCCCTTACATAGTATCTTTGAACAAAACCAATATAGTTGAATTATTATAATTCATAATTTGTTATGGGAATAAACTTCCTTATATTATTTGAGAAAAAATAACTATAAATAGTAACTAAATTGCTATGCCTGAACTATTAAGTAAATATTAATTCATAATTCTAAAAAAAGTGTCAGTTGAATGATAAATACACATCCTACGTCCTTCACAAACAATTTATTAGGTATAATAAATAAATAAAACAAAAAAGATAAAAATAGGGGAAATGAAAAGCTGATAACATTACAGACATACGACTTCAATGGTACTCCGGAATCAAATTCCGATGATTAATGAAATTGGAAATTATAAATTTGTCGAAATAGATGAAATGGGAATGCATTTGCTTAAAATTTTAATTGTATAGTTTGACTCATAAATAGACATGTTAAAAGAAATACAAAACCATTTTAAAGAAAAACCACAGAAGTAATTTTTATGAAATAGATTATTCTTGGAGATCTTAGAACCACAAATTTGAGGTAGCAATTAAATTTTTAAATAAGCAATTATTTTTGTTACTGAAAATTTATCTCTATAAAAGTTACACAAAATGTGATTTTTAAAAAATTTTACAGAAAAAATGCAATATATGAATATAATTATCATAGCAAGAATTTAATGCTCAAATCTTAAAAGTTTTCTAACTTTTTAAAGCTCTTAAAAATTCCTTAATGCACTTCAAATGTTTTACACAAAATTTAGAAGTTTATAAAATATATTTTATGTCATGAAAAATATGGAAAAAGTTAATGATGAGCGATTGTTTTCTGAAAATTTTATACCCTATTATATACGGAAAAAGAAACGTTCTATGAACAACAAATGATCATACATATTGAAAATCTTCAACTAATACCAAGACTAATTTCATCCAGATAATAATTTGTTTGTAGAAATAAAGAGTATAGTTCTCGTAGCTTCAAACTTCGGTATCTGTTAACTATGGCAAAAGAAACAATGGCAAAAAAATTCCCCTAAATTTATTATTTTCTAAAAAAAATTTGTAAATCTTGATATAATTTCTTTAAATCCAATATATAAATTTAAGATTAAAGAGGACAATTTTTTAATTTCATATATATATTTGTTACTTGGAAAAAGGAAGCATTAATTTTAATTTGGCTTAACGAGTCCACATTAAAAAACTTCAGTTAAATGTGCTATAAAATTACGCATTTTTTTAAAAAAATAATCCTATTATTATGAGGATTAATTTTGGAATTCTTTAGTTTTAATCATTCATGGATGGTATAAATATCTGTCAATTAGAGTAGTTAATTTGCAGTCTTGAAAATAACAAAACTAAAACACCTTTAATTACTTTAGCAATTTTCATGGGTACTTAACAAACATTAACATCATTATTAACAGTTCAAAAGAAAATTATGAAAATAATTTATTGATTAATTAGCTTAACATAGTTCAAGGGGCTAATTAACTATTAAAAATAATTTTCTTACTAATAAGGCCAATTTTATTTGGCAAAATTAATTTCTCATTATAAAATTAGCATGAATTTTAAATTTTTTTCGAAAAATCCGGCTAAACAGTTTTTGAGTTTAGATAAAAAGTTTTAAAAATGTCTTGTTTTCTTTCCCTTTTCTTCTTGAAATCTTTCATTTCATTTACAATTATCTGAACAAAATATTCTTAAAACACAAAAGTGCATAAACAAAAGCCGACGCACCTAGAAGTATTTACCTGAATTGAATTAAAATAGGTATATGTATAGGGGGGGGAGGAAGAAGAGAAATTTTAGAGAAGTTGAAAAGTTCTCTTGGGCTGTTTCCACAGCTATATATTGCGAGCTAATTAATAACTTCCTTTCTAAAATATTTTAGCTGGACCATGATGACGTTAGGCAAATAAAAAGGAAAATAATGCTTTTCACCGAGGGGAAAAAAGTAATGTATTATGAAGTCCTAAATATTACCCTGTCCTAAATATTACTCGTTAAACATTTCTTGCCCTTATGTATAATAAATTGTTGTAAAACAGGAGTTTCGGAATCGAATTATTCCAACTGAATTGTCCTGTGCTTTAGAAAAATATTCCACTTAGCTAATTCTACTTTGAATAAGCTCTTAAGTTTCGAATGAATTAGTTTGAGATTCCAATAACCTGAAACTCAACATTTGATTTTGATATAAGAACAGTAAACGAAGAATTTAAGACTGTTTATGGTAACTTTTAAACAGATGATACTAAATAAGGAGGATATAATTCATTGTCTAAATAATATTAACATTCCTTCTACTCTTATTATAGATGCATCCATGCCATGATGGAAATTCGGATTCATTTGAATTTCTTGTAAATTAATATTCTTTTATTAAAATAGCAGAAAATGCCGTCAAAAGAAGTACAGGATATTCACTTCATTACATATGGAAAAGATAAACCGAACGATGAAAGTAATTCTATTCAACAAATGATTTTCTATGGCTTTTACCGGTAGAATTACAATATTTATTTACGCTATTGGAATTTTGTTTGTCGTAGGCATAGTTTAAGAACTAAGAATCGACTAAGAAGATCGATTTATAGTCGATTAAGACTTGTAATTAAGATCAATTTTCACATTATCATTCAGAAACTTCTAAAAATTTCATGAAAAATTTAAGAAACATTGTTTTTATTGTAAGAATAAGTTATATATGGATGTATTGTAAGAATAAGTTATATATATTGGATATATTTTTAAAAGTTACATTTTCTCCAGTTTGTCACTCAAATTCGCCTAATCTAATATCAAATTGTTAATTTCTTTTTTTTTTTTTTGAATTTTTACGCTGTATTTGTGTTTAATTAATATAATAATATTTAAAAAAATAAGTCATACTTATTTTAGGAGAATCCATTTGATTATACATAAAAAATGGAACAGTATGGTTACAGTCCAAAAAAGATACCTTTCACTTATGCAAATAATATAAATAATAAATAATGATTTATGTATTGAATTTTTTTTTTAAAAAAACTAATAAAATACTTTTTTTCCAGTAAATTAAGAAGTCATTAGATTTTTTTTTTTTAAAGTTAGAATCGAAAAAAAATTTATTTATTTTGGCTTAAAGATCTTTAACGAATTGAGCATGTATGTATATTTTTAATCAGGGTTAAATATGCATTAATGCTGATAGAAAAATGTTTGATTTACTTCTTCTGAAAGCGAAATTCTTAGTACTGAAAACTTGGACGTTTTATAAATTTCATTCAGAAGGAAGAACTATGCATAAATTGCTTACCATTTTATCTTACAAAAATTCATACGACTCAGTAATAACAGAAGTGCAAAACAGACTTTCCTATTTATTGGAAATCTGAAACTTTTTTCGATCTTACAACGGATTCTTCTGCTGAAAATATTCGTGGCTCAATTATTTGAATTATTAATATTTGATTGTTCAAAAAAATGAGTTTTTTTGCAGAAAATGTACATTTTTGAGAAAGTTGTTTTATTTTTAACTTATAAATATACGTCTCGCATTAATACAGTCACAAAGGCGAATGACGTTAGTTAGCTAATGAAATAAAGTAATGTATCTGAATGGGGTCAGTTCATGACGGTCACATGATAAAGGCAATCACGTGTTCGCTGCTTTATTCAAAACTGACATTAAACTAACTTGTACTTGTTCTATTTGTAAAACTTCGATAAAATTTCAAATTTCACATCCAGGTAAAGATACTCAAGTATAATAAAAAAAAATATTTTTTTATTCTTCTACTTTTAAATTAACCTTTTTTTTTTTTTTTTTTTTTTGCTTACTTATGTACGTTATTATTCTTTGAAAACTCCAAAATTTTATTTCTTAAATATCATATATTTTCGGCAATTGTATTTCATATTTTTCAGAACAATTTAATTCGTTAATTATATTACTTTCATTCATAGCATAGTTAAATTTTGATCATATCCAATAAAACATCAAATAAAAATTTTGATTTCTATAAATCATAGTTTTTAAAATAAAAAGAGGAAATTCCAAATTTTATAAAGCTAAATTTTCTGTCAGAATAAAGACATTAGTGTTAAAAAGCTAAAATTGATCTAAATGTATTGAAAGAGATTCAAACGTTGAAAACCAAAAAATTCCCTTAAAAAATTCCGAAACAAATTTGTTTCTATTGAGATTTACGATAAAATAAATGCAAAATTGTTAAAAATACAATTACAACAAAACTAGGAAAATATTTTTATTTATATTTTTACTATTATCAGACATTAAAGTTTTAAAAGAGAGAAAAGTGTATATTTAATTTCAAAAGAGAATAAATTTAAAACTTTTAACTCCTTTTTTAATCAAATTCCCTGTTTTATTTTCCAAGATATTTTTATTCAGATTAAAACAAAAATTTTAAAAAAGAGTGTATAATATTGATTTTTTTTTTTTTTTTTTTTTTTTTTGGTGATCAATATTCACGATACATTCACGGTATTACAACTTTTTCCTACATGCATTGCTTGAAAATAAAAAATATATTCTTAGATAATCACCAGATGGAGCTACTGATCAACACCAGTTTTAAGCGCATACTCTCCTTTTTAAAGGGATAAATTTCAACATCATTACAAACCAAAAATGTAATTCAACCTAACAAAAATTTTCAATCCTACAAATTAATTGCAATTCAAAATTTTAAAGGCCTGGAAAAGTTTTGCAGGAATATTGATAGTATATTTCATGAGAATTTTAAGTAAATGTATTAATTTGAACTACATTTCGAATTAACATTACAAACCAAAGGTAATGTATTTCAAAAACCAATGTAATATAATTCAATCTACAATTTTTTTTCGAATCATTTAACTAAATAACCATTCAAAATTTAAAAAATCTGAAAAAGCTTAGCAGAAATATATAGTATATTTCCTGATAATATGAAATAAATGAACTCTAATTTGAATTATTTGGAAGAAGCTATATAAAAATAATAATACAAAACAACTTATTTAAAATTAATTTAACTATATTTATAATTGCTCTTAAGAATCCAAAGCATAGCATAAATGCCTAGTAGTTTTTAGTTTATATTACCTCCAAAATTTCCCAAAATATGCATACCTCTATTAGACTATTGCTTAACTTTGAATTTATGTTTCCTGAATTTATTACTAATATTGAACATTTAAACATGCTTGTATAATTTTTGAAAATCAAAAAATACATCATTCTGCATTCATTTTTGAAGGAATCAACTAAATTTCTTTTGAGATAAGAAGTAAAAATTTACACATTCGTGAAATTTCTTTATATAAAATAAAGCATAAAAACAAGAATTCTCAAAACAGCTGTTGAAATTTCCCTCTTTTCTCTAATTGGACTTCTAAATTCTCAAAAAGAACAATTTAAAATCGTCTCGGCAACAATTCAGAAACTAAAACAAAAATTAATGGTAATTTACAAAGGGTAATTATTTTGCTCATAACGAAAAAAATCGCTTGCTTTTCTGTTAAAATGACAAAAACTCAAAAGAATATCTTTATGTTTGTATACATATAATAATGTTTTTATATAAAATGTTTATAACTATATGTACAATTTTTTAGAAATATTTTCTTTTTGCTTTAGTCAGTATAACATTGTAAACAAGAAAGTCTAAGATTTTTTTTCAAAAAATTTGTTGGAATATTTTTAGAGAAAAATTGTCTTAAAATAATTGCTTTTTCAAAAGCGCTCTTAGAAGGATTTATCCAACCTGTGACCGTCAGTTATAACTATTCATTGAATTCATTTGAATTAGTATTTGCTACTTTTTGAGAGAAAAAAATTCATTGCTATGTAACAATCTTACCAAAATCCAAAAATTCAACGTTGCAAGTTCTTAGTAAATATTTTTCTTTTTTCGGTGGTTGATGTTCTTCAAAAATGAAATATTGGGAAAAAATAAAGATGAAATGGTATTTTAAGGGGTTTTTTCAATATTGTTTATAAGTACAAATATTCGTATGTTGTGGTAATTTCAATTTGTGAAAGAATCAGAAGTAATATAAATACTATCGTATTAAATATTATGGAGCTCGTTTTTTCCTCACCAGAGTACATTTTTCCATTGGTTGATTACTTATTAATGTCACACTCATTAACAACATAAGAACTATACGCATTCATTGATGCTTCGGTCGAATCAAAAGCATATTTTAATGAGTGCCTATTTTGTAATCATTACATTTATGTAAACAGTATTAAAATTACATATATATATACTATCTTTCTTATTAATTAATAAACACAAATTTATGTACTAATTTTAATTATCGTTCCAATAATATCCCAAGGAATTTTTTCAATATAGTTAGCTACACATTATTTTAACTGGCCTTAATTTCCTTTAAATACTACGGGAATAACTAAAATTTGAATAGAAATATGCGATTATTAATAATTAGTGAAATAGAACATATAATATACGTTCTAAATATTATTTTAATATATATGATTTTATATACAGGGTTAGATCAAAATTAAACTTTCCGCTACACAGACGGTTGCTCAGGGCGTTTTATGTGTCGTAATAAATGGACTTATAACTACGGACAATTTAGATCTTGAGCTCGAGATTAACTTTTCAATAAATTAAAAGTAAAAAAACTTTTTTTAAAACAAGCTTTTATTTAGACGCGCTAAAAAGAATAAAATAAATTTTTCTTTAAAACTTTTTTTACTATCAACTTTTTCCGTCATTACACAATTTATATGATATAAAACCTTGTCGCGAGATTTACCTCTGCAAATAAAGAAGTAAAATTAAATAATTTGATCTGATTGATTTTAATTTTTAAAAATTTCAAACTAAGTAAATAAGAGTACTTTAATCTCGCGACGAGCTTTAATACCATATAAATTGTGTATTGACGTTATAAGTTGATAGTAAAAAAAGTTTTAAAGAAAAATTTATTTTATTCTTTTTAGCGCGTTTAAATAAAAGCTTGTTTTAAAAAAGCTTTTTTACTTTAAATTTATTTTTCACTTTTTAGTTATCACTGGACAGGTTTCTCAGTCTGTTCATCTCATTCAATGCATCATTGTTGTTAGGTGTTTGCCGGTTATTTTCGAACAGTCTAGCTAAATGAATTCTCGCAAAAAGGGTACTAGACGAAAACACAATTTTTTCTTAAATCCGTAATTTTTAAGCAATTTTTTAAATCTTCGTACAGATCTTGGGTAATATAGTCCTACACACGAAAAAAAGTTTTATGAGATTTTCTTCAAAAATGACGAAGTTATTAAATGTTTAATTAAAATGTTGAGTATTTTTTGAAAAATCGTAAAAAAAATTTTTTTACATTTTATTTTTTTAAATGACTGATTCTAAAAAAGCAAAGTATGAGCTGTTTTAGTACATTCGATTCAATTAAACATAAAAAATTCATGCACAATAATTTAGACATTATTTTCATAAAAACGCATCGATTTCGACTTATTTAAAAAAATCGTAAGAAATGCAAATATTATTATTTTGTAAAAAAACATTACACAGTATCGGAACGGAATAAATGATCTTTCCGATTCTGTAATTATTTTTTGTCTGAGTTTCATAGATTAAAGTTAGATAAATTTTTCAAAGAATTTCTACAATGCTCCATCTCAGTTTAACTTGGCAGCGTTGAGAAAGGTATACAATGTACCAATCTACTTGAAAAATAGCTCTACTTTTTTTTTTTTTTTTTTGAATTTAAATCCAAGAAAATAAATAGAAATTTGTAAAAAAATTGCATACGTTGTAGAAATTAGATTATTTTTACGTTGTAGAAATGTAATTATTTTTTAGACAAAGTTAATTAATACAGTCAATAGCGCAATGTTATGAAAATCCAATTTGGCTGAAAATCGATTTTCGACGCCAACTTTTGTCATTGTTGTAACAATAACATTATTACAACAATGCAGACATATCGAAGTTGGCGCCCAAAACTAGTTTGACGTTTTTAATTAATATATTTTAATTAATGTATTTTTAATTAATATATTTTTAATTAATTGCAATATTGGAATATAAATGGTCAAAACATGCATTGTCATCCAAACTAAATGTGTATACAAAATTTCAACTCAATGCGATGAAGATATCAGCTTCAAAATTGAGTTGCAAGATTCCACCCGAACAAATTACATACATACATACATACATACATACATATATACATACATACATGCATACATTGTAAGTTAAAAAATAAAAAAAAAAGCTTTTAAAAAATCGTACAAGCTGATGTCGATAGATGGTTACGTAACATCAGTGAGACGTGATTTTCATGAATGAAGCATCTTGGCAAGCATGTAAATAACGAGTCTAATAAAAACGGAAGATGTTGCACAGGACGATTTGAAACAGAAGTTTCCGGTTTGAGGATGCACCATGTCGACCTATTAAGACAAAGCTCTATTAGCAAAGTTTTTTTTACCGGAATAACGAATATATATATATATATATATATATATATATATATATATATATCTTCCTGCTATCACATAAGATCATTATTTTGGCTTAAAAACTTACTCTGAGACCAATGGCATCACACACTCGACGTTACATTATGATAAAGCTCGAAACAACCAGACAGCTTGGAATTTTTTCCGGTACGACAGTGGTCCTCCAAAATAGGGTCTGCAGAGTAATATTTGGGGCCCGTGAAAGAGGTAGATGATAGATATATAATGGTGTACTTTTTTATAATTGTTTTAGTTTTAGGGGTAAGTGTTCAAAAAAAGTTTGGTACACTGTGGTTCAGGATAACATGTTGGGTACTGTGCACTCGTAGAATATGTGCAGAGTAGCGGTCTGCATTCACACAACTAGACAATCGCCATGTGATGTCATTTGAATGTAAACAGTTTCCCGTACTGTTAATATATTATATTTAACCATTTGGAAAATGATTCGACGAGCTCTGCGTTATTTTCCTGACAAAATTCAAAGGTTCTTCTGTTCTTCAAAAGCAGTCTGATGGAGAAACTGATGTTCGAAAAATACTCGCGCTGCAAATCCGTTCCTTGCGTGAATAGCAATCGTTACTACTTGGTCGTGGATTATTCTGAAGACAGATGAGGCCCATTTTTACCCCAATATTCTAGTGAACACGTAAAATTTTCACATTTGGACAACAAAAAGCCCATGAACAATACCTCAAGTGTACTTACGCAATGCAAAAGTTATGATACGCTTTCACTGTAACTTTCATCCTTATTTTTTTTATCAGGGGACTACAAGAAGACTTGTCATTAAAAATGATATGAGTGCATGTTGACAATGCTTGCAATCCCGGAAGAGAAACAACTACTTCGCTTAACGGATAGGGTTTTTATGCATGATACAGCCCCTTCCAGTATTCCTAAAGTCTTTCAAATGCTGTTGCAGAAAACTTTCACTAAAGCATGAGGGATTAGTAGTGGTTTTTCAACAGTTTAGACTTCTCATTCTTCTAATATCACTCCTTGTGAATTCCGGTTATAACGATTTTTAAAGTATCAGGTCTACCGAGAAAAATCCACCACCGTGACTCATTTGAAAGATTTATGAACTTGGATAGAGTAATAGAGAACCACGGGACATATTATACAACATTTGTAGAACGTTGTGTCGCGCTTCAGCACTGCCTATCGACGACTCCTTGTACTGTTTTAATAAACTCGAAAACATGATCTGAAATATGCATTGCCCATATTTTATGTCATTGTGACCCATACAACACCCAGACCTCTGAGATGGAGAAGTTTTATTTTGATAACACTGTAACAGAAAGAAATTTGAAAGAATGCGACACAGCGACAATTGACGTGACAGAAGAATGCGATATTTAGATCAGTGTTTCTCAATCCAATTATCTCTAAGGGTCGGTAAACTATTTTAATTTTTCCCCACGGTTTGGTAAGATTATTGTTTTGGACTAACGGCATTATCTTCCTAGAAACTAAATTGTGGGGATAAAACATTTTTTGACCAATTTATTTTTAATAGTTTACATTACTCTCTACACTGTAGGATATCCCTCTATATTTGAAAAACTAGCAAATAGTGTCTGCGTCCTGGCACTGGTTCGTGGAACGGTGATTGAGAAACACTGGCCAAGACAACTTGAAGTAGCTGACTCAATATCCAATAGCTATTTAGAAATTGACCGATTCATTGGAAAGAAAATCTGAGGGTATATATGCAAAGCATTTTTTCCATTTCCAAACTATGGAATTACAATTTTTAACTGACATCCAGGACACGATCGTAGACAAAAAATAAGACGAAGGGTCAAAATTTAATACTTAACGACCAAAAGAAACAGCAGTATGAATGTCATTTCACTGCAACAATACTTTTAGATGTTTTTTAGCATTGAAATATCAATTCGAATTCTTTAATACCGACTCTAATATATTGTGATCAATTGGCGAAATATTAGCTCATAAACATATTTTTGTGCTTCGTTAATGACGGGCAATAATACAATCCGCAGAGGGAATATACTAGATACATAAGAGGGTGAGTGTTTTTAACCCCGCTCACTAAAGCAATATGAGTGCTACTGCCAACGGACCAGACAATTTCTAACCACGGTCAGGGGACGTGGACAAATAAATGTACTCTTAAATCCACTATAGTCCTTTACGTTGCAACAGTAGAAAATTAATTTTCTTTTCCTCCATGATAACGTCAGATCTCTCTTCGAGTTAGAAAAGCCTTTAAAAGATTTTCTTCAAAAAGCTTCTCAAAGAGACAAATCTATGAATTGAATGAATTGACAGCTTATCTTCACGTATTTGAGTCATGTGTGTGCTGGTGTTAAGAACTAATGGTCACTTATTTCCATGGAAACGATTCAGAAGCTGTCCTTTACATGTGAATGGGACCTCAGTCCTTATTTTATAACCTGATAGATTCCATGTTTACTTGGTAGGAGACAATATTTTCAATGAGGGAAAAATATGCCCTTAAAACTTATTTCGTTTAACAAATCATACGCCTTTGCTCATTTTTATAACATGCACATGAAGAATTTTTTGTATGTTCTGACCCAAAAATATACACAATTTAGCAATAATAAGCTATTCTTTGTGCCTTGCATAGTTTCTTTTCTTCATATCTTACAACAACCACGAATCACATATCAGTCTAAGTAGCTTTTTTTGAATACTTTATATTTCCGTATATAAGCCGATAATTTTTGGAACTTTTTTGAATTTAAAATAAGGGCATCAGCTTATATAAGGATCCGCTAATCTTGGAAGAAATAGTTTTGAAAAACAGTCTTTTAACATTTTCCTTTTGCAAGTGATTTTAATCTTTTAATTTATAGCATGTTTTGAATAAAAACTTTGCTTTGCTTTTAAAAAAAAGTCACATAAATCCACCAAAGTCAGCGACCAAGTTTCTGAATTGTTCCTAAAATTCTAATTAGATTCTAATTCATTGGGATATCTGAATGCATATGATCATCCTGCAGAGGGTTTTTCTTCCATGGCATGAAACATGTGTGGTCATGTGCTGTACATGAATTTCTCTTCCCACTAATTTCCCAAAGGTATTTTTTTTTTCAATTTGACTTTATACAAGTTTTGAATTTTGGATAAATTTTTGAAGAAAAATCACACTTTCGACTTATACACGGATCGGCTTATATTTGGAAACATACGGTGTGTAATTTTTATACAAAATCAAAAAATTTACCCTAATCGTTTTAAGTAACGTAATGTGAAATAAAAAATGAATAATCATTATATTTACCGAAATGGAAATATTTATTGAATAAAATTTCAAATCTCATTTGTTTTAATTAGTTGTTTAAATATTAGTATGAGTCCATAACATTCTTTCTAGTTTTTCGAGTCTGTTATTCACAGATTCAATACTTAAAATAATTTTATATTTCTGAATTTCTTTTCATGCATAAGATTATTTAAAATAGTGATGATATAAAATACACTTTCTGCAGATTTGACTTTTTTTTTGTAACAATATCGAAATGGTCTTAATCTCTAACCCATATATCTTCCCATAAATCACATACCGTAAAATCCGATGTATAACGAGCACCTATACTTTCGAGATGCATTTTTTAATTTTTAGGTATATTCGCCGTATAACGCGCACTTCCTTTTCTTATGAAGAAACCTGAAATGTATGCCTGCAATGCCTTTATATTTTGAAGTCATTTATTCGATGTACTATTCCGAGAATTAGAAAAAAAATAGTATCTTCTAGACTACAATCCCTTATATGTAATTCCAAAAGGAATGTCATTTCTTTTTAAAAAATAGTACTTTGATTTATGTAGAAGTCCTATGCTCATCAGTTTTTGCTATCAGTTTTTTTCCTATGCTCATTTTTTTATTTTTAAAGCTATCATTTTTATACCTGTCGTAATAACGCGTACCCGTAAATTTCGACCTTATTTTTTGTGTGTTAAAAGTATGCGTTATACGCCGGATTTTACGGTGTATTATTTTTAAAGTCACATTTTGCCTTTCTCTTTTTTTTCTATAAACACGCTTATAAATGATAGACATGTATAAGATATGAAATAAATAACACTTAATTTTCGTGCGTGTGCACATTTCCTGCGTAATTTCCTTATAAACATTATAATGATATTACAAAGTTACAAAAATATACAAACATATATCTCGTGACCAAATCTATTTATTTGTGGTCCGACATGACACTGCTGGTTCCAATGATTAGTTTTAAAGAAAATAGTAATAAGAAAATAGAAAGCAGCGTATATTAAATCACTTTGATATTTTGTAAAGAGGTTCGGTGAACCATTTTTTCTCTTCCACTAATTCCACTCTTTTTTATACCACAAGAAAATTTCATTTATTTCAGGTGATAGCACTTTTTAAAAGTATTTCTTACCTCTAAATCAGTTTTTCAACGTGGGGCTTATGCCCCACAAGGGGGCAATTCGAAAAGGGACTCATTTATACCGTAAATGATCTATTTATTAGTAGCATAGCCAATTATGTGAGCAAACATTTTGTAAGAGTTTACAGGCTTCAAAAATCTGAAGAAATTTATACAGCTAAAAATGTTATTGTCAATCATCTAAAAATTTTGTCAGCTGATTTAAAAGAAAGAATTCCTGATTTATAAAAAGTTGATTTCCAAACTTGGATAACGCAACCATTGTTAGTAGATCGTTCTGATATTTCAGATTTATAGTGTCAAGCAGAACTCTCAGAAATCCAAAACGATGCTTCAATTAAACCATTATTCAATGTTAAAGAAGTGATGGTATGGCTTTGTGAAGAAACCGAAATCAAATATCCAAATGCCACGAAATGTGCAAGAGAATTACTATTGTCACCACTCCAACTTCATAGTGGGCTTTGTACCAGCTGCTAAAAAGCATAAATAGGTTGGATATAACAAAATGAGGAGACTCGAGACTAAACTTAACTAAATTGGAACCCGACATAAAATCTCTTTGCAACTAACATCAAGCACAAGGATCGTACTAAATTTTTTATTTCAGTTTTCCATCGTAAGTTTCCAAAATTTACTTACTGTAATAATTTACATTTATCATTTAATTTTATACTTACCTATATATGTATAGGGGAGAGACATAAGAATTTTTAAAAGGCTTATGGAGGCATAGTAAAAAAGATTAAGAAACTCAGCTCTAATTGGTTAGTAAAACATAAAATAATAAAGAATAAGACAGAATTAAAATTACGTGGATCTTGAGTGAGTGGATATTAACATCGCACACTGTTCAGCTACAAGAGGGCTTTTGGCGACGGACCTCGTCATTTTGAACTACGATCAAGTGACGAGGACGGCACCTGAGCTGGCAAACTCTCTTCTAACTAACCACACCAATGGGAGGAAATTTGAGCTCTCGAAAGATTTAACATACATCGCGTCGCTACAGGGCGGATCTTCAATGATATTAGGCTTGAACTCATGACACGCCTGCTTCGAATCCGATACCTTGACCACTAGGCAACCGCCGCCACTACGTGGATCTTGAAGGCGCAGCGTAAAAGGAAACATTTTTAAAAAATTATAAAATTAACACTAAATTTAAATTGCATTAAGCAAATACTAATTAGAGTTCATTCACTAGGTTTAAGTAAGTTAATGATAGAATTTAACGAAATAAAATTAAACAATTAGTTAAGAGAAATTAATTAAGTTGAAATTTATTTTTAGTTAATTTTCACCAACAGGGATTTATTTAATAGCTTTAATTTATTTAAAAGAAGTGGTGAAGTTAATTAATAAAAGTTTAATATTTCAAAAAATAATTAACTGCTAAAGAGTTTTATTTATAGATGTAAATCACACAATATTAGAAGATTGTGATCATGAACAATAAATTTATTTTTTGTGTAGCATATATATTTTTCATATCAAAACAATTCTTATGTGTTATTTATGGTTATATTCGTTTTATGTTAAAGAATAACAAACTATCTAGGAGTATATTTAAAGATAAAAAAACAAAAATGATCTAATATCAATATGAAATTTCGACTTCACTAATATATAAAGACCACTCTTGATGCAACACACATTTCTGTTTGAATGTCTTTTTTTCTACGTAAAATGCATCTCATATATTATATTTGCCGCCCATCCGGTATAGTGGTCAGTGAAGCTGACTGCGGTGCCGCAGGGACTGGGTTCGAATCCCGGCGAAGGCATGGATGTTTGTGTTGTAATCCTTTCTTCTGTCTGTGTTGTTTACCCCCGTGTTATACGTTCGGTGGTGCACGGGGTTTATAAATGTTAAATATATATATATATATATATTATATTTCCTTCCCTGGGTCGTTATGTCAACTGAAGTTTTAACTTAAGAGGAAAATTACAATATAAAAATATTAAGGAACGTATAACAACCGTAAGCAATATTAAGGAAACATTATTGTAAGCGAATACTAATAAAACTAAAATCATACTAATTTCTATTAATAATAAAATAATTTCTCTGAAACAATTGCTTTACGTGTTATATTGAGTAATTCATTAAAATCTCATTAATTTGATCATTTTGTCATACGCAAGAATTTTTTCATTTTACAGGGTTCAGGAATCTGATTTTAAAACAATTTTTGCTTATAAATTGAGACAAGTAGAGTTTTTTTTTTTTTTTTTTTTAAAGAAATGTTAATCGCATACATATCCCTTAAACATTTTTCTCGAATTTCTAGGGAGTTTCTGAAATTGTTCAATGCCGTTTTTTGCTACGTCACTGTTCCATGTCTAACGAGTTTATCCAGATACATAAGACTAGTTAAAAAACAAGATGAGTATTAATTAAAATGATGCGAGGTTTATTTTGCATAAATTAGGTAAAAGTGCAAAATAAAGGTGTAATCAGTTTGCTCGTAAACAATGTAACAGCAGAAATCAAAAAGGCAGAAATAGTTGATAAGGATTACGTGCATGAGAATTTCAAAAAGTAGACACGTTTTTTACGAGACTAGATGCCTGGATATGATTTTAAGACACGAAAAGTTGTTACGCAAGACTGAAGACTATTAAAGTGAGTGATGAAGTACTTCTGATAGAAGAGTCTGGAAACTGACAAAATAAATCAACCTTGAAATAAATTCATAGACTTGATAGTCTTGAAAGAAATAAAAAAAAGTCTTTCATTGCTAGCTAGAATTAGTCCTGGAATAAGTATGTAGATTTCATGTCGCGTTTCCAAAGTTGACTACTTTGCACTAACCATCTTTCTAGGTTGAATTTTCTTCGCATGTGTGCTGTTTCTATAATGCTCCATTTTTACACTTTGAAAGAACAGCCATTCTATGTTGAAATGTACATAAGTTACATGTTGGTTTTTCGAATTGTGACTCAGAAAATTAATTTAATGTAATTTAACCTTGACCAATAGAGTTCACACGAAAAAATAAAGGGAGGGGTCAAGCGAAATTTAAAAAAACTAAAAAAATTGGCAGTTATAGAGACTGCCGATAGAAGTGAAAACTTAGAGCTTTTAGTATTAAAATTTGAAATTTCATAATGTTTGAATTAAAATTATCAACATCAATCTGGTTTTCACATCTATTGACACTCCTAGCAACAACTAAATGCACACATGTTTATATGGTTTTTTATTATTCAAATATATTACGGGCTGTACAAGATCACGAAAAAATATAAATACAAATCAATTGAAATAACAATTAATATACAATCATATTATTTATGGATAGTATTTGTATGTACTTAAATTTCAATGTACTTGTTTTTTAACATTATTTTAATTGTTTGCATCATTGTCATCATTAATTTCAACAATACGTAGACTTTTTGTACTTTCAATTATTTCATTTTGTTCTAAAAAAAAGATACAATAGGCTTATGGTAACTAAAGTAAGAAAGGAAAATGTTTGATTCAAATCTATCTAAGTATCGAGTGTAAAAAACGCATCGATCGTCATTTTATATTTTGTAGTACTGAGTTTTCGATCATTGAACATGTTTAAATTAAGTGTTTCATTTAGAAATTCAATTAGTGGTAGATTTTTATCGTCTGCAAAGTTAATATTGAAGTCTCCACTTAAAATAATCGGTACACTATCATATATTTATCGCCAAATCTTTTTTCGAATATTTCAGAACCTTCTTTTGTATAAATCATCAAATTTTCGAATAAAATTGTTGTATCTGTCGCATAGATCTTCCAGGCGAAATATAAACGGCAACCATTAATATGTATTGCCCATTCTCGGAATCGCAACGAGCAATGCACAGTAACTTTTCACTAAATCCATTCAATTTCACTTATCAGATATACACATCACTATACGTCAGCTGTATAGCTACAAATATACTGCTATAAGCATGTCAGTGACGCGAACGCACGCGATTTCACCCATCCAAAATGTGTCTAAGGCGAACAGCACACTGCGCGTGCGACAGTCAGAGCATGTCGGTGATGCGAACCCATAAGATTTTCCCTTACCAAAAAGTGCCCAACGCCGCTAAAGGAGTTTTCACTTCAAAAGCACGCTTTGATAGTGAATCGAACTAAAAAGTAAAAAAAAAAATAATAATTCTTAATATAAGAATAAAATTATTAACGAGAAAATTGATGTCATTGGGGTAAAAGAGTGGGGTGCTCTATATTAATTGTTATAATTTCTTACAAGTTCTATTCCGAAATGCTGAGTTAGTGTAAAAATGTAGTACAAAGCACCCCACGCTTTTACCCCAATATCAATAATTTTCTCGTTAATTATTTTATTCTTATATTAAGAATTATTTTTTTACTTTTTAGTTCGATTCACTATAAAAGCGTGTTTTTTAGTTTTTTTAAACTATAATTTATTTTTCATTTTTTAGTTCGAACTACATTAAGAGCTTGTTTTTTTTTTTTTTTTTTAGTTTTTCACACTATCATTTACTTATTATTGGATTTATTCTTGAGTTTGGTATTTGGAGCCGGGGAAGGGGAATTAAGAAGCTGCTGGGAAGTAGTCTTGCTCTTCAATGGATATTAATTAATGGGTCTGAAGGGTATGTATCCTCTCCGTTTACGGGGTCTCGGATCAGTCCCGTATCGTTATATTTCAAAAATTCCGTCTCTGTAGATGCAGGTCAAATCAGAGTGTTTTAAGAAGAAATATTAAGTGGCAATCGTATCATCACTTCTAAACGTATTGCTTTGTAAAAATAAAAAAAATTTACAGTTAGAGCACAAATTATTTTTTCCCCATGTATGAGTCTTTTTTTTTATTTCCATTTTCAGAAAAACTAGACAATTGTTTGTATTATGGTAAGAAATCGCTGACGCACCCAACCAACCCTTGCTCATATAAAGAACACTTACTTGTTTGTTTTATTTCTAAACCACAAATGTGTATTCGTTTTAGGGGTTGCACCTTAATCTTTTAGTCACTAAATCTGGAATTAGTCACCAAATCTTGAAAAGGTATATGGAATTAGTCGCCAAATCTTTAAATGGTATATGCAATAAGTTGCCAAATCTGGAAGTGGTATATGGAATTAGTCACCAAATCAGGATATCGTTATTCCTGATATCTTGATCAGGAAAATGGAACAAAATTATGTTCTTTTTGTATTGTCATCGGTCCTTGACAAGTGTGCAAAATTTCGAATTAATCTGACCTTTTAAAGTGGGTAAAAATCGAGTTCCAAGATTCCGTTACATACAAGTGAAACTTATAAAAGCGTGTTAATAATAAAAAGGGATTTCGCTTCGTTCATCAAGCTAATTTATTTGCATGATAACGATGGTGCAGTACAAACTAGCAGTTAGTTAAGACAAAGGTCTGAATACTTGACATAAAAACAAGAAAATAAACTGAACTTTTTCAAAGTCGAGAAATTTAGTGAAACGTTTTTTCTGGCAAATCTTGTTTCACATTGTAAATTATTGAATTCTATTTTAAAAAATTTTAACTTATTTTAAATGAACTATTTGTAAATTATACAGTCGTTTAGATATAGTTGAAATTTTTCTTATTATCGGTTGTCTTAAATTAAAAAATTCATTTGACTAATTTATCTGATCATTATGTTGCTTAAATTGGCATCTTTTGTAATTTTTTCTAAATTTATAGTTCAGTCGAAGAAAGGAATAGTAATGTGCAATCGAAGCAGAGGTCGAACTAAATATGTGATTATTTTTTGTGTATTCTTTCGAGATATATCATTCATCTTCGATATCTTTTTGATCATTTGAGTGGTTATTACAATAAAAGGCGCCCGTAGAATAAATTTTGGCTACAATTTTATTCACGTATATTCTTTCCAAAAACTAACGATACACGTGATGTTTTACATACATTTCCTTCGATTAAACATAACAAAACGATATTTATTAACCCGTATAGGACCATCATTACACAAGCGTTTCCCCTTCCAGGGGGTCCACGGTATTATATATGTGATTGCACTTTCTTTGCTCTGAGGCCCATGATCATATCGGTGTGATCTGAATATGGAAAGTTTTAATACTATTTTTTACAAAGCACTAGATCGCGGTTAAAGTTCGTTTTTTTTTTTCGAAAAATGTTTCACAAGACTTTGAATTTCAATATTTGTTTTCGGCTCCGAGTTATTGTTAATTAGATCCGTGATATTTATGAATGTAAACAACTGCACACGTTTAGATTTTTCAAGAGAATCGGGCATTTAAAGGTTCGTGTTTTATTGCGCTCAGGAGTAATGTTTAAATTTTGACTTAATCGTAAAAACATGTGGAAAGCTTATGAGTGAGTTTATTGTGCATCAGACATTCATAATAAGTATTTTTTGTAAGTATTCGGTATTTATTTTATTTGTAGTTCGTATTTGCAACAATAATTTTAATACTCAAAAAGAAGATATTCATAGAACAAACGCGATTACTCATTTTTAACAAAAGAATCGTTTTGACTGATTTTTAATTCTGCACGAGCAAACAATTCTTTTTCGTTGCTATCGCAACCAGAGTTGCCATGACCATTAAAACAGAAAATATAATTCTAATGTGATACAGTCGACTCTCGCTAATTCAAACCTTCGATAATACCACCTCTCGCTAATTCGAAAGACATGCTCAGTTCCTAGAAAAACTCTTGTATTTCGAGCTAAAACTATATGTTTTGTACACTCAACATTTCAGAGTAAAATTTGTGGCTGGCCAGACGACAATACGCAATAATTCGAAGTTATCTTACAAAACCTTCTACAATCACTATCATATAGAGTCCTGTAGCAAACAGAATGGAGCTTAGATATTTTGTGTTGTATTGTCTCTGCATGTTTTCCCTGTAACGTAGCCTCTTTGATGGCCATCTTCCTTTCATCCCTTTTTTGTGTTTCCCGGTTTCTCAGGCAAAAAGACACTTTTATTACTTTCCTTCTTTAAGTGGACAATAGACCAGCCACACCTGTTGTCAGCCATTATATCTTTCATTTAACAAGTGGCCTTGTATTGCTTCACCTGTGATAAGAAAGGATGGTCTGCTATTGTGAAGAAGAGATGCGTAGGATTGTGCATTTTTAGGGGCGTGAAAGAGTCCTGTTCAAGAGGTTAAGAAAGAATTTTTTCCCCATCTCTTGAAAATTCGAAGTTTTTCATTTGTCCCTACAGCTTCAAATTATCGAGAGTCGACTGTACTAAGAAAGTTATGAGCAATATAAGCACTAATTAAAAATTAAAAAAAACGATATATTAGATGTAATTTAAAGATTTGAATCAGTTCGAGCCACAATAAGTTTATGTAAGAATAAATATATCGTTTGGGATTTGCCAGATACTATTTTGCAAGTCTTGTGTCTATTTTATTTTAATGGCGAAAAGGGTACTTTTCTTCATTAAAAATGAAAACATTTTCTGTAAAATTTGCAATTGTTTTTTCAAATTTGTGTATTGTATATTCAGATATTATCAATGATAGTAAATTTAAAATTTTAGAGTATTTGATTGCGTTAAAGATTTCAGATGAATTTTTAAATGAAATTAGGTTTAACAGGGGGATTCTCTCGGTCCTGTGCGTGGGTTTTCTTTTGGAACATACCGGCCTATGGAAACGCTTCTTTCTCCTTTCGCCGGTCCTGAAGGGGTTAAAGCGAGGCAAATCTGAGACTTTGGTCCTTTTTTATTTGAATAATTATTTACAAGCTGTTACATTAGATGGTTTAAATAAAACGCCCGAAATTTACAAAATTTGAATTTTGAAAAAATTCATTTAAAAAATAATATTAATGGAATATAAATTCATAAATACAGGTATTATTACTTTGATTAATATCTCATCAAAAACTCTTATTGCCTCATACATACAACGATACGTCTTTTCTTGAGCAATTAAATTCAAATAAATACATTTTTTTTCTGCTAGAAATCTGAATGACAATAATCCCATTAAGATAAAGCATTTATTTAATAACAGTCACTTATTTATTTAATTTTCCCAAATCGACATGATTAAAATAAATTGTTTACACTATAAGAGTCTGTTTCTGGTCGTAATGGCTGTAAAAGCTTTCAATCATCATCTGTCTCAGATAAATTTAACCTTCAACTGAATTTATTTGTCGTGTTAAAGGTCATCATGTGTTATTTATTATCAGATATCACGTAATTCTAAGAAAAGAGACTAGAATGATCATAAAACAAAACTTGCTCCAATTTAGTAATTCAGTCAAATAGATTGATCAAAAGAATTCAAAAATCGTGCGCTGGCACGTCACTTTTCATCACTTAAAAAATTTGACTTCATAATCTCTCAAATGCGATGAGTAAAGTGATGATTTAATAGATAATTCAATGGTTATTAGAGTACAATAACACAGATAATACAATTGAATCTTTCAACAAAATACTAACTTTAACGGAGATACGTAATAGGCTACTTTTACTTTTATTACTTGAAGTGAAGTAGTTTTTTGTTCTCAGAAAGCATCTGCACACAATTCAGACGTTATTTTACTACGGATAATTTAATGAAGCCTGTAATAGTTTATTGAAATTACAAATAAGCCAGAAATAAAGTTCTTTGACATTACTGAATAAAAATATACAAAAAAATATGTATATGATTAATGAAAGAACTCCAATTTATAAATACAATGGAATTTTAAACAAAAAAGGGGACACTTAATTTCAATTCGCGGTAATTTTGAAATCATTTGGCCATAAAAATGTCGAGAAGCAATTCAGATTCAAAAAGAAATAATTCGATATTCTCGAAACATAAAGGAATGTTCTCACAATTGTATTAAAATTCTGAATAATTTGACGCATTTTTTCGGCCATTTCGTGAAGAATCTTAATTACATATAAATTAATATAGTACATCAATCGATATGCAAAATTTACCGATTTTCTTATGAATTGGTTTTACTTTAATGTAACGAGGGCTTAAAGAAGTATTTTACATGTTAAAATATACTACATAACATGGAAAATGCTACACTAAGAAAGAGTAACTGAAAAACTATGCATGCAAATTTTAAGGTTAGTGCACCTTGTCGAGAAAGGCAAATGATTTGAAATGCGCGCCTATTCAGAGCACCCTATTGAGTAGGATATTAAAAAAGAACCAGCAAATATGGACAGTATCAATGGCGTTATTTCTGCTAGGAAAATTATTGTGGATTTATTTATTATTTTTTTTTTTTTTGCCCGATTTGATTTGATTTTTTTATTTATGTCACATTTTGAAGCTACGCATGAATGCTCCTGTTGGTGTAGAGTGAAAGTTCAAAGACGCGGGTGCCAGCTCAGGCGTTGTTCTCATTTCTTGACCATGGTTCACAGTTTTAAGGTTCGTCGCTAAAAGCCCTCGTGTTATTTTCTAGTTCAATGTTGATTAAACATTCACTCACTGAAGATACGCGGGGGCTATTCCCGATGGACCTCGTGATTTTGTACTTCTATCAGGTGATGAAGACGACATCTGAACTGGCACCCCACTCTTCAAATTTCCACACCACGCCAACTTGTTTTTCTTGTATCTGAGGACGCATGTATAGTAGCAGCGAAAGCCAGGGCATCCTCAGCCGAAACAACCTCAGAAGACAAACACATACTTCACGCCTCAGCCAAAGTACAGCTCGTACCGATACTTTCAGTTACCATTATCCCGTCTCCTACCAATCGAACACGAATGAGGCGTAATTGGAAGTTGGATGCATGTATTACTACCGCAGCGCTTAGAAAGCGAACTGTGGCAAGTAGTTGAAAGAGAATGGAAAACCATCCCTCAGAGGATGCCATCCATACTCTCATTGAATCTGTACCCAGACGTGTTGGAGCGTGTACCCCCTTCAGTGATCCTGCGATCTAAGTAGTTGTAAGTTCATTCTTTAGACTTTTCCCCTTCATTGATGACTTTAATGCTGTCATTTCAACTCCCAAATTTTTATGCGATAATTTTTGACGGAACCGAGCCGCGAAAGTATGCTAATACAGATATTAAAAACTGATATTTTAAACCATAATGAATCATAACAAATATATTTGTAGAGAAAAATTATCTGTGGCAATAGTTTTAGCAATAGTTGTCTTAATTATTAAAAGTGCTCAGCTAATGACTGAGAATAAACCATGAAAAATTCCATATACAACTTAAATAAAAAAAATTGAAATTTTTACAGTTTGAAATATTTTAGATTATGTTTACAACATATAAGCAAGAAATGTGGTAATTCCGACTCTTTGTATCGCTAGAAATACACAATAAACTAGCAACAATGATTTCGTCGGGTAATAAGGAAAGGTGTTTCGGAATATATTACCATTTTTTAGATAAGGATAACTGAAAAAAAATATTCATAAAATTATGCTGAGAACTAACCGGTTTCTGTATAATAGGGTTTTTTTATTTGGTCAAGATTCTCTCTGCAATTCAAAGATCATAAAGATAGCACAGTACAAACTTATCTTATCAAGAATTTAACCAATTCTTCCTGAATTTCTCTGATTATCCTGACCAAATTATTATTGAGGTTTTAAGTCACATTCAAGTTCCCAGTCATTAAAGTTTTATGTGCATAAAACTGGTATCTCACAGTTACACATAAAATTCTATATTCTCTAAGCAAAAAATTCTATATTTTCTAAAAATATTTCTTTCCCCACGGTCAATTTTATAAGTACATGTTATAAATCCACTCCAATTTTGAAAAATTACACAAAATTGACCATATTTACTTACGGCCTACGCAATAACAACAGTGAAAAGTTAACATCTGATATGTTATAAAATTGGCCCAATTATTTTGTTTCTTATTCCTTACTTTATTTACTTGTTTTTCTTATTTAAGTAAAACAAAAATATCCAAATAATTGGACTGTAATGCATGTACACAAACACTTAGTAACTTATATGTAACTGTATCTATTTATTTAATTTATATTTTGCGACCCGAAACTATATCATTTGTACTACACTATATGACATTGAAAATGCAAAAAGGAATGTCCAGAAAGCGAGGAAACTCGACAAGCAGTGAGAAACATCAACGAGCCGCTGAAGACCCAATGTGTCTGATGTATGTTAGATCTGTCGAGGATCAAAATTCTCACGTCGGCAGAGTATGGAAATTTGGAGGGTAAGCTACCAGCTGAGGTATAGTCCTCATCATTTGACCGAAGCTCAAAATTATGAAGTCCATCACTTATAACCCTCGTGTAGCTTCAAAGTACGACATAAAAAAATATCAAATCAAATCAGAGATAGCAAAGAACAATAAGTGATATTTATTTTGAAATGATTTTCGTCAAAAAGAGCACGAGTAACGTCTGCTCAATATGTTATAGGATCAACACGGACAGCTCAACACGAAGGATTATACAGAAGGTCGTTCGCACTTTATGGAAATGATTTTGATAGTTAATTTTTGTCTTTAAATGCCGTATTTTTTGTAGCAATTTCCTTCTGTTTGATAGTCATGAATCTTGACAATAGCTCTAGCTCGAATTTTCTATGGAAGTAAACGTTTTCATAGTACTATCAAGCCAATTTTATTCCATTCCTCTTGAACCGTTTTCAAAAGTCCGTTCAGTGTTCTTGGATGCCATTTTCCGAAGGCTCGTTTTAATAAACCGAAAGCACAAAAGTCTATTGGAGAAGCGTTGGGTGATTTTACATGTATTTCATCAAATGGGATACACTTTATTCCTGTTTCTGATTCTTTCTTTGCTAAATAAGCGGAAGTTGACTTAGACATGCGATTAGAAACTTTGTACATAGGAAACTCAAATGTATCAATGTCCTTTCCATATAAAGCTGAAATTTTTTCTTTAAAAATTGGTTCTAAAATACTCTGCTGATAATAAATAATGCGAATTAAATTTGGCTTTAATTTAAACTTCTTTAATTTTTAATTTGCCGTTTTGACAAAATCCTGCAACTATCATGAACCCCTTTGGGAATTTTTGTGTTCACTGACGAAGTCATTTCGTACAGTTATTCTCATCAGTTGAGCAACAGAAAATTGATCTTTTTTTATAACAGTTACTTAAGTATATCCATGTCTCAACGAGTGTTACGACAAATTTCCATGTTTCAGCAGATAGGTGTTTTTCATATAATTTGTTTTTCTTTCAGCAATATGTTTTGGAAAAAGCAGATGGATGAACTTTAGGCTTAAACATGTTTTTTAACTCTAAATCTTTGTGAATGACTTTACTTACAATGCCGGAAGACATTCCTAGTTTCTATGCAATAAATTTTTGAGTCGGCGGATTTTCTTTTAGAATCAGAGATTTCATTTTCTTGATAGTTGGCTGCGTTCGAATAGTCTTAGGATGAGGTTTCGTGGTCATGTTTTCATTTTTATACTTTCAGCTGGATTTTTTTTCCCCTTTCAAGTTTAGTTTTTATTACAAATACCTTTTTTTTTTAAATGCAACAACCGAGATTTTTATACCACTTTATAATTTGTTGATACGAATATTTTTTCCTCTGAAAGAGCAGTTACATAACCTTTGAGCCATTTATCAATTTTAGGAGCCATTTTCAAAATAAATCTTTTGTTTTACATTCCAATGAAAAAGATTATTCTGAAGTTTCCAAAGTTTTATCTCAAAGTTCAAACGAGAAAATAAATTACAAAATCGCGACTCTAAAGTGCGAGCGACCTTCTGTAGAATATGATTTTCACTAATCTACCCTTTCTTGGTAAGAAAATTTAAATTAAATGATTTATTTAGACACGAAATCAGAAATTTCTATAAAAAAACTAGATAGGGCTTTAAATAAATTCTAATGCAAAAGTCTATTAATATAAGGCTAAATAAGTCTATTAATATTATTTTACGATCAACACGAGGACGACTGGAGATGTACCTCGCATTTTCTTTAAATACATTCAAGTGACGAAAACGCGCGACACCAGAACTACTACCAACTAATTTTCAGACCATGCCAATGACTTTCAACCCCGATCGATTTGAGACGTTTTCTTTTAAAGTGATGCAAGTCCATTTTTTGACACAAAAGTTAGTTATTATAACATTGAATGCAATCCGCTATGAGTTTTTTTATCATTTAACAGTTCCCCAAAAAACTCTTCAAAATTTTCATCATTTTGTCAATATAAATTTACATAGTTAACGGAATTACAAATATAATTATTTTGAAAATGTAAGTATCTTCATATAATACAAAATGGACTTGCACCACTTTCAGAGAAAACGGTTCTAGTATAGGCTTTGCTACATGAAGGCCTTTTATTGGAATTGGGATTCGAACATTCGAACAATGGGACTAAAAGATGACCGACCACAAGCTCATGGCCATTACATCTCGACTGCATTATGATGTAAACATACGTGAAAGAGTTCATTAAGTGTCCACCAAAAGCAGTTATATTATTCAACTCGCACCTTGAATAAATCGTCGCGTCAAGTTTGCTTATTATTCAAATACATAAGAACAAGAAAAAAAATTTTAATGCATACTCAAAAAAATTCCGATTATTTTAATGTTACAATAAATAGTCTGCTTCTACATTTCTGCTCTTTTAGGCTTTCGAATCTGTGGTATCACTGCATAAGCTGTTGAAGGGTCACTTTTGTAAGAAGTATCTATTTAACAAAAGAAAGTGGTGCCCGCGCGAAATACGGGTATGTTTTAATGCAGACTGAGTGAAGTGAGAGCTTAAAGATATGATCTCAGACTTTCTTCATCATGTGAAATTGGCTCAAATTTTCTTAAAATCTGGTACCTATAGCATAGTTCTTGCACAAAGCTAATTAAATACAGTTGAACCTCCTATTACGAACCTTTATATTGCGAATTTTTCTATATAGCAAACTTTTTCCTGGAACCTAGAACATTTAATGCTTTTCTTCGTAAAATAACCTCCCAATAGCGAAGTGCATTTTCTATCTAACGAACTTTTTCTCTTGTGATTAAATTTTTTCTCCCTTTTTTTAAAGTAGTTCTGGACATTTCAAGTTATTCTCTCTTTTAACACACTTTATGGTGGGCATAAATCTTGAACTGGTTTTATTAGATGCCTAACTCGCCGAAAGCAATAAAATTATGGCGTTTCATCCAAGAAGTGCAACCTTTTACTCCCATTGTCCAGTTCACTGGGAACATCTTCGATATACCCTTTCATCCTCAGTGGAGTGTTCTTATACCCCCGTCTCCTTGAATTAGTCACTGTTTATTTGTAATGTTGATCAGTCATACTGGTAACTTCGTTTCTTGTAGCTCGAAAATGTCAAAATGTAAGTGATTGAGCATCAAAGAAAAAATTTAATTCTTCAGGAAATGGATAAAGGCGCAAGAAAACTTTCCTTGCAGTTTTCTTTCTTTTCTTTTTTTTTTTGATAGATAAGATATGTAAAATAAATTGCAAAAAGGTGTGAATAATTAATTTTTTACTACATAGTTTTTATGAATTTAAAATGTGTTTTATGTGGTTTATCAAGCAACTTGAAAGATGAAACTCTATCTAACGAATTTTCCATATAACGAACTTTTTTTCGGGATTTAGCGACTTCGTTATATAGAAGTCCGACTATATTTTTAAACAATTAGAATTAATACAAAAAGAAAAAAAGGGAAAACGGATGGAAAAATGTTAGAAAAAAAATCTTTAAAGAACATCTTGTTCAATTGTATCTCACACAAAGAAAAATAAAACAAAACTCATTATCATTTTTGTTTTTTGATCGCGATTCGAAATTACAATTTTCGTCGCTAATTGCTCTCGAGTTGATTATAGTAAAATGTTGAAAAGTCGATCAATCCACTATAATCCACCCTTTTAGATTTAATTTTTTGTTAACGTCACACTGACGCAACATGAAGACCTCGTAATTTTGAGTCTCTGTCAAGCGAAGGGAAGGTCACCTCTCCAAACTTCCACACCACGCTAACGTAAGGTATTCGATCCTCGACGGGTTTAACGTGTGCCAGCCCTTCTACACGGTGGGTCTTCAATGACGCCAGGACGAGACCATACCAGCTACGAGTTCGTGTGACCATGACCACTTGGCTACCGCGGTCACACTATCTAGAATTAATTGCATAGACATCTTAAGGCATGGGTCAACTGGGCCCGGGTCCAGGCCCAGGGCCTTGGCCGCAATTAGAGCCTCGTTTCGTTCTTGACTCAGCCTTGAGAAGATTATAATTCGAATGTTTTCAAAGGTCAAATGCTATTTCCGGTTGTATTCTCCCAAAAAACTGGGAATTTCGGACGATATGTCAACTGGTTACTTACGATGACTGTCGTCCACGTACAGGCCTACCACCATACACCATCATTATTCATTCAGTCAAAAGGCCGCAATCGGTGAATCTGGTAAGGGCGATTGTAAATCAAGCACATTTATTTGTTTCGGGTTATTGTTTGTACGAGTACTTGACAACGTATGTTATGTACTGTTTACTTTTAAGAATCATAGGTGGGGCCTACAGTTGAGTAGGGGACCAGATCCAACTTTTGAGTAGGGTCCCAGGGCCTCAAGAAATCTTAAGACGTCCCTATAGAATTGATTAAAGTAATTTTAATCTCGTTGAGAATTTTCATTTATCTCCTTTCGTATCTATCTATCATAAAATGAAACATTCACAAAAGATAGTTTATTTATTTATTTGTTTACTTTTTTTCTACTACTTTAGCGATTAAAAAAAATTCTAGATTCTCTGATCGATAAAAATAAATATTTAAAGCCATTTGCTAACATAGGAAGCAGAAATATCTCTTTTTCTTCACCATTTCGTGTGTGTTATGCTTGAAGTAAATATAATACTTCAAATTTAAGAACGTGAGTAGAAAAATTGTACAAAATTACTCGTAACATTTTACTCCCGAATTCAATATGGCCGATAAATGGAAGCCTGGAGCACTGTCTTTATCTAAGTAACCAAAGAAAATAACACAGAAAAATCGCTCTCTGTCCAAGTCACTGTCTACCTCACTTTTTTTCTTTTCAAATCACCAATTTCCTTTGCAGATTTCGAGTCTGACGTAAATAATTGCTAATAATTGAACGGATGGATCCTATTGTGCAAATGTCGCAGTTGTGCTTCCGCCTTTGGGTGTGTGCCACGACATACATATGTCTCGCTTTTTTATAGTTTTTCCTATCTGCTAGAATGAATTGACTTATATAATATATAATATATATAATTATTATATATATTGACTATACTTAATATTGTATCATTTTCTTAGATTCTTTGAAACTTTTATTTAAAGAGAGAGAACAATCTATACTGCACACTATAAATATTTATTATAATAACTTCATAGAATTAAGAGTACTTACGTATTGTACCAGTTTCGCCAAATCAAAATACGTCGCCAAATGCTGTCTTTGCGAATAATATCAGACGAAATTTATTCTATAGAGACGCCCTTTACTCTTATAATCACTCAAATAATGGAAAAGATCTCCAGATGAAAATATACAAAATTAAACATGTATGAAGTTCAACCAGCGTCGATTCCCCATTTTAATTTTTTTTCCTTCTTAAAAAACATTGTTTAGAATAATTACGAGAGATGCCAACTTAAGCAACGTAACTTTAATGACAGATGATTATATATCTACAAATTAAATAATCGGATAAACTGGAGTTTCATGAACTTTTGAATTAAAGCAGACGATAATCATGCGGCAGAGAATTTTCAAATTTCTACAATTTCCGTAACTATTGTACAAATTTAAATAATTGATTAAAAATTGCTTAAAAATAAAGAAAAGATTTAAAAGGAACTAAATATTTTACTACATTATGTAGAATATTTACATACATATTATAATATATATTACGATAATAATATTGAAGATACTTCTTATCATAAATATCTATAACTACTGTATAATTTAGATAATTAAAAATTAGCTCAAAATAAAGAAAAGATTTAGATGGAAAATATTTTACATTACGAAACATTGTCTGTTAAATATATGCGTGAACGAGGTTATGTTTATTTTCCACTTTGGGTTGCATACAGATGCATTTGGCAACGCCCTTTTATTTGATGAATTGTTCGACAGTATAATATGCAAGAAACGAATTAAGAAAATAATATTTATTTCTTACTTATTAAATTTTTTAGAAAAATATTCGGTAGCAAAGATTATTACTGAACAATTAATAATCAGATGAAAAATAAACATTAAAAAATCAAACACAATCTAAACAAATATCATTTTTAACCGTTCGCTTAAAAAAAAATACCCTTAAGTTTTTATTTTTTTTATTTTAAGTGTGTGTGTGTGTAATCAAATGATCTTAACATATTAGCAGATTCCATTGTTTTTTCAGCTTTGATTTTACTTTCAACAATGTAAATATTAATCAGTGACTTACTCTAATTTGTGAAAGATATGGAACTTAGCTATAATATCTATATCTTGTAAAGAAAAATCCCCACAATCAGTTATTTTTCAACTTAAGTTTATTCTTAACACTTGCAACCGAATATAAAATCATTCGTAAAAATATTTCCTATATGTAAACATTGTTTACATAAAAATTATTTGCCATTATTAGTGTTTAAGTTAATTGTTACTTTCAAGGAAATATTTTTCGGTGTATCAAAAGTTTGATCTCCTTATTGTGACGCAAAACTTTCAAATATCTCATAAAATGTTTAGTTGTACGTCTCTTTCAGAACATTTTGAGTCCACATCATATACTGCAACAGCGTGATTGATACTGGTAAACGGTCCTTCCTAAATTTTAGGTCGCTACGCTAGTACTTTAGGGTTCAGTTCCCTTTAACGTGCAGCTGTTCACACTACGCGTCAAATCGAATCAAGATTCGAACATGGGAATCGACGCTTGTAACTACCCGATATTGTGGTAGTGTCAAAAATGGTGATATTCCTAGTCCATTCCTAGAGAAAAACAAAAATACGGGAAATTTATCAGAATTTTTTAATATTTCTGAGTCAGATGTATTCAAATATTAATATTTAAAGAATATTACGAGAGAGAAAGATAGAGAGAGATTATTTCCCATATCCTAGTCATGTGGTAACGAATAAGGATATGCTTAAAACTTTTACGGAAAATTCTGAAGTTCATTGAAACAAATAAAAATATTCAATCACTTTCAATTTCAGCGAAAATTTTTCTTTCTTACAGAAGCTGTCAATCACCAGAAGACTGCCGATGAATGAGGAAGGTTGAATTCTATTAAGTTTTCGTTTTTGATGAAATTACAAAAAATTTGAACAGCGACACTACAATAAATCAAAATTAAATTTAATTAATGTCTCTGAAAGGAACCAGTTATCAATCAAGAAAAGACAACATGCTGAATGCGATAGATCGGTTGTGCGCCGTCTCAAAAAAGAGACATTTTAGTATTATTTCCGATAATGGCAGAATCGTTAGAAGGGAACTAGTTTGTTATCGGTACGTTACCCACCAAAGGCTTATTTGGCTTCAAATAGTTGTAAGCTTTCATCAAGTTGGAGCGATAGCATTAAAATACGACAGGGATGGCGAACCAATGGCACGCTACACAATATTTTGGGCACGCCAGTGATCAAAATGGTTTGCATTTTATTTCAAAATTTCAATGTTTACTATGAAGTATTACGAACAAACGCGAGTGATTGGTCACGTGGTGGCGGGGAGCACACTGGTTTGTTACTGTCTTGCCTTAGTTACGTCGTAGACTACCATTGCTTATGATGTAAAGTTTGTCTACGGATAGCATAGTCAATTTCATTGACACAACTGTATTTAAGAATTTATTTGTGTTATATTTTTACGAAAGTACAAGATAGTAAGTGTAACAGAGAATTTCAAATTTGGTGAATCTAGAAATATGGCATTATTAGTAAAAGCGATAAAAAGGTGTGTGTTTTATGTTCTGGAATAGTGGTATGCAGAACATCGTCTGTAAAACGGTATTTTGAAACAAATCACAAACCCTCTTGTCAAAAAAAGTGAACCACAGCAAAAATAATTAATTGCTTACAAACCGTTTGACAGATGAATCAAATTCAGCATGTATTCTACAAAAGATCTACAATCCTAATATAAGTTATTTGTCATCCAATCTGCAGCAGGAAGTCACACTAATGTTACTTTAATTTGTGAATTATACGTATAACTAAAACATTTATAACTATACAGAGCAAAAGGTATTTTTTCGTAGTAGATTTTTGTGTTGTAGTATTTAGTTTTATTACTTTCCCAATAATCACAAGTCAAAATTATTTGACGGCACATCTATACCTCATTAAACACTTCTTTAGAAAAAATGGCACGCTGATCCATAATGGTTCACCACCCCTGGAATACGATAACATAAGACTGGCCGCCAAAGATCTACTCGGCGTGATTTCAAAAACGCCAAAAGCGAGTAGCGTATCAATATCAAATAAGTTTTGGAAGAAGTGCACGCCAGCTTCAGGGGAATAGGGTCTAAGAAGATTAGAAGGGTTTTATCTTTGAATAAGAATATAAAGAATATTTTGTGAGCACTCCTCGTATTATCTTTTTCTACTAAAGGAAAATCATTTACTTTTAACAGTGAGATAGTAAAAATTATACGGCATACTTAAATTTTTATCATTTAATGTCGGGTATAACTTTTAGGAAATAAATTATTTATTACCCTGATAAACATTTTCGGTTTAAAATCCCTTCGAAGAAACGTATGGTGGATCGTTTTATATTATAAAGCAAATATATGCCATTGTATTCCAAACTAACCTTTTGTTGAAAGATGCCTAAGATAAAATTCTTCAGAAAGTCCAAGTAGTTAACACTGCTAAAATATTCTGTACAAGTTGCTAGCACAAGATCAGAATCGGGCTCCAAGAAAAATCATTAGGACAGTAGATTCTTGTTTGGCGATATTTTTCATGAATGTACAGAAAATATAATACAAATTTTATAATATTTGAATGCTACAAACGCGCGTATGAAATTATTTTTTTTAAAAAAATCAAACAGTTTATTATGATGGGGAAAAAATGAAATGCATATAATTGACGTATATTTTAAATGTAATGTTATGCATTTTAATTACAGAAGAAATTTAATAGCTATATATAATAAAAACAGGTGCCCTAAAATCCGACGTATAACGCGCACTTTTAACACAAAAAATAAGATCGAAATTTTCAGGTGCGCGTCATACGCTGTGACGTTTGAGAAAATTAATGGTAGCGGGAGAGTTAGGAATTAAACATTTAGTTTATTTAGTCACAGCTATTAATTACAGTATATGCATAAACACACTGAAGTAATTAAAAATATTAGTTATTTCATTAGAGTTCAGAATAGGATATTTGTGAGGGAAGAGGCAACACAACACACACACACACCATTCTGTGTTCGATGCTTTCCAACGGACTTCCCTTTCCATTCCAGGGTTTTGGGATGGGGCGGTTTCTTTCTGACACCTCAAATTGCACTCGGAGTTTTTCTCACGGACAAAGGTTGCCAGGGCGATGACAGAAGACAGGACCCCGCAATATTTAGGGGAGCACGTGTGCATAGAAACGTGGTATCCTATCCACAAAAAGAAGCCGATGTTTCAGCTGTGTGACGCAAAACGTCACAACGCCGGGTATAAAAGTGAGAGTTTTCAAAATAAAAAAAAATGAGCATAGAAGAAAATTAGACTTCGACATGAGAACTTCAAAACATAAGAGCTTAAAATTTTGAAATGAAATCAAAACATAAGAGCATTGCGCCCATACATTTCAGGTTTCTTCATAAAAAAGGGGGTGCACGCTACACGGTGAATGTACCTAAAAATTAAAAATTGCAACTATAAAGTATAAGTGCACGTTATGCGGCGGTGGGCATTATACGCCGGACTTTACGGTATGTGATAAAAATAAATTTGTTCAGGAATATCTGAACGGGGAAATATTAATATTAAATTTATTTTGTTTCGATAATGAATATTAACATTTCATGTGAAAAGATTTTTATTCTAATTTTTTATATTATATACACTGACCAACATGCAACATCAGAAAAGGGGGAGGGGGCGAAGTGTCAAAAAAAGGACCATCTTTCTAGATTAGGGGTCGGCAAACTATGGCATGTGGTACTATTCTTACTGGCACTCTGTCAATTTTTGAGTGGATGGAAGTTGATAAATTTGTAATGGACCTTATTTGACAAACATCTCCAGAATTATGTACATTATACGGAATTACCAAAAAAAATCTCAAGATAAATTTACAGAGCTTTTTTATAAATTATTGGATGCCATTGTTGAAGAGAGAAAACGCATGTACTCTGCTCTCCACTTTTGGTTTTACATATCTAAGTAAAAAATCTTTCCTTACATAAAAAATATTTCCGAGTCCACAAAGAAATTGTTATCAACTAAATGCTGAGAATTGAGTCCAAATTTAAAGTCACAAATTACAGCCCTGATTTTGTGATATGAAAGGAGCACTAGATTCGCACTTAAGTTTTTCTTTTTATTTAACTATAATCGAGGGAAATACTTATATTTTATGTTGTCTCTTTCTTATTTTAATAAATATGTTTAAAAACACATAATATATGTGCACAATTTAAAATTTTTTTTTATTTTTGTGAAAAAATAGTTATATTTTATGCTATTTATTTTTATGTTAAGAAATCGCTCTAAATTATACAAAATTAATACATAATAAAAATGTAAATCTATTTTATTGACCTCTGTCCGCTAACTCTGCATGCATTTCAGCGGGAATTAAATTGTTTAAAAAATGTCCGATTGCGTGGCGCGCTGAATCATACTGGTAGATTGGTTTGATACACCACAGTTAAAAGGTTTCCGACCTCTGTTCTGTTGTTGTCGTGCCCTTACCGAAGGGAAGGAATGAAAGTTGCCAGAACCTGAGACAGGTTGGACTTCTAAACGATAGATGGCGACACCATCATCTCCACCTCCACAATTTAGGCATGGAACTGGAGGGGAGGGAAATATTCTCCAGCCCCCTGCAACCATGGTTTCTGCTGCGACCACCCACAAGACTTTCGGATCCACTGATTTAACGAGCCCGTACTCCGTATGTACTCGGAAGGTATTTTGTGACATCGGGCAACGAACCCAGGCTTTCCAGTCTGGAGTCCCATGCTCTAATCACTAAACTACCCACGGTTCTAGACCTTATATAATACATATATTCATAAAGATTTTTAAGAATCAAATTTTCACGAGAAAGTTTTGAAAAGTGAATTCAAAATATAATAAAACGAGGAATAATATATTTCGTAAATTGAACGATCGAATTTATCATTCTTGTATGACAGTCCAATATGATTATGTCTCCGTTGTATGGCTCTTCTTTAGCATTTTTGGGTGTCTTATGCAAAAATTTTGGTTGGAAAATTCGTTTTGACTCAAAAATATGCCGAGAAAAAAAGCGAAACGATGAAGAAACAGTTCCAGAGATAAACATTAAAGCATCACAATAGTCATAAAAGTTTGAATAATTTAATTATTTTCAAATCTCTTTTTAACCCCCTGATTGCGTATAAATTACTACTTGATTGATAATAAATTGATCAACTTTTGTATGAGTTATACTTTAATCCGCAAAAAGCGAATTATAACAGCAAGTTAATTTTGGAAGTTAAGTTCATTATTGCTGAAAGCAGACATTTGAAAAGAAGTGAAGTAGAATTCACTGATAGTTAAAACAATAGCCTTGTCACAATTAATAGCAATCTCATTAATTTTATCATTTTCTAGAAAGATCATTCACCATTTGGCCATGGCCTTAATAGAAGTTCGAATCTATTATATCAGTCTTTAAAAATAATTTACTTCGTTTACGATAACTTATCTTAATTTTATTTAAAGATTCGACAATTGATGTACTGAAGTTTCTGTTGATATCAAGTTTTCACCAGACGAAAATATTACGTCAAAGATAATTCGATACGTACGATTACGATTGATTAGATATCACGATTTCGTGACGTTTGTAATTTTTCCATTGTATCAGGAATATTTATCGGAAGCAAATAAAAATTTGTCGGCATCAATAAGAATCACGTGCAAATATATAAATAAATATATAACCAATTTCAGCAGAAAAAAAACCTAAATAACCAAATCAGAACTTGTTCCAACTCAAAATTTAATAAGGTTTAAAAAGAATTAATAATTTACATAAGAAATGTGAACTTATTTTTTTAAAAAAAATCTTGAAAGAATAAAAGTTTGGAGAATTTTTTTAGTACAAAATGCTGCAAGATAAAATTTAATTATTTTTGAAAACAGTAAAAAGTTTTTACCTTTGTTCTCATCTAGAGCTAGGAATGTTTCGTTAAAATATTATTAATCAGGTTTATACACTTAAAAAATAGGGGTCTTCAACCTTTAACGCGCTCGAAGGCCATATAAATAAATCCACAATGATCCGCGGGCTACATCAATAAATTTACAATGTACCGCGGGCCAATTAAATAAATTTAAAATGCGCCGTGGGCCACATGGCTGTCAAAAAAAATGTAGTCAGGAAATTTAAATAAGAAAGGGAGGTTTGTTGTACAAGACTACAACTGATTATAATGGAATGGCTGATGTTACTGATTTGTATATATATATATATATATTTTTTTTTTTATATATATGTGTGTGTTACCGGCAAAGTATGAAATGCGGGCATTCTATACAATGCCTAGGCATTCTATACAATGCCGGACGTTTTTAGGCAAAGTATGAAATAAGATATTTATTACCTACTTTGCCTAGGCATTCTATAGAATGCCTAAATCTGTTTAGGCAAAGTATGAAAAATGGTCATGATAAGGATAAGAAAATCAATGACTTACATTCCTAGATGTACAAATGTTATTCTGACAAAATGAGATTGCTATTGAAAAAAAATTATTGCTAAATTGTGATTTCGCATATACTTGTATTCGAATTCCTTCAGAAGTTCTAAGTCAATAGAAACCATCCTATTTCCCACTCATTACAACTGCCAATATATATTGGCATTCGGAAAAAAAAATCAAAGTTTTTACTACAATACCTTTATTTAAATAATTTTCTGTTTTTTCTGGCAAGGTTCACAAAGGTGGATGTACAAGTTCAATATCATAGCATGTAACATTTTTGTATTTGGTTGAAAGTTCTTTCAGAATTCTATCGCATCCCCAGAATTCGGAATTTAATTTTGCTCTGGCAAATTAGAACAAGTTCAGAGCTCATGTACCTCCCTCTAGGTGTCAAAATTACCGGCGGCAATCGGTATCGCCTACATGGTGCCACACTAAAAAGGGATAGCAGCCCCTGGGGAATGTATTAGGTCTGAAAATGGTGAAAATACCTGTAGCCCCATTGGAGGAAAAAAAGAATCCGTGACGTAAAACTGTATAACAGTTCTTCCCAACATTTTTATCTTCGGACCGGTCAACGTTTGATAATTTTACGGTGGCCCGCTGAGGGTGTGACGTTGATTATTTATATTTTAAATTGTTTTGATTTTATAATTTGCAGTAGAACGTCGTTTTTTCGAATCAATTGGGACCGGACACCGTTCGAATACGGGGTTGTTCGGATAACCGAAAGCGATCCATGCAGTATATGAAACCGGACACTATACGAATATCGAAAATCAAACAATTGAAAAAATTTACAAATTTGTTGAGCAGTGCAAAGTGCCTCTGAGAATTGTACCGAGTGCCACATGTGACATAGATTGCCGACCCTTGCTGTAGATAGTGACACCTTCTCCAACACTATAGCTTGCTCCTCCATTTTCAGGCAGCACAGGAAAAAACCAATTTTTTGTTGAACAAGTTTAAGTAAAATTGAGCATTTTTGACATTTCCGAACAAACAGCTATGTACAACTAACAAATTCTGAGCCTGAGACACGTGTTACAAGTTTTATGTCTTGCCAAATGACAATATTCAAAACGAATCTGAGATGTATTTCATACTTTGCCGGTTTCTCATTAGGCATTCTATAGATTGCCTAGGCAATGTGGGAAATAGGAATCATTTCATACATTGCCGGCTAGATTTAGGCATATTGTATAGAATGCCTAGGCTAGACATTCTATAGAATGCCCGATTTCATACTTTGCCGGTAACATATCTAATATATAAAATTCTCGTGTCACAGTGTTTGTAACCAAACTCCTCCGAAACGGTGTGGCCGATTCTTATGAAATTTTGTGCGTATATTCAGTAGGTCTGAGAATAGGACGTAAACTATTTTTCATTCCGATATTGTAATTAGTTAAAAAGATAATAATTAAAAACCTTAAAACGCTTAATTGTCTTAACCCTGCGCGTTATTTTTCCCGCCTAGCGTCGTGAATGAACAGAGGGTGAAATTTTTCGGTATTATCGACGTTATTTAAACAGCCATCCAATTTTTGTTTTTTAAATCAGACAAAAATAATTACAGAATCAGAAAGATCATTTCTTTCGCCACGATACAGTATAATTTTTTTGTAAAATAATAATATTTTCTATTTTTTAAGATTTTTTAAAAAATAGTTAAAATTGATGCGTTTTTATGAAAATTATTTCGAAATCGTTGCGTATGAATTTATTTTCGTGTTATGAAAACGATATTCTACACTAAATAACTTCAAGCCTTTTTCTTTTAGAACCAGTCATTTAAAAAATAAAATGCCCAAAACTTTTTTTAAAGATTTTTCGAAAAATTGTCGAAATTTTTAATTAACTTGAATAACTTCGTTATTTATTAATATTATCATACGAAACTTTTGTGCGTTTGTAGAATAATATTATCAAACTTCTGTGCGAAGATTAAAAAATTGCTTAAAAATTGCAGATTTAAAAAAAAATTTGTGATTTTCGTAAAATAACGTTATTGCAAGAAATAATCTAAACAGTATTTTTTGTACATTTTTTATTTAAAAGTCCTTCGTTTTCAAAATTAATGTGTGAAGTTTGAAAGCATTAACTTAAAAATTAAGCCCTAAAAAATAAAAACTTTAATAAAAAATACGCGATTTTACAGTTTGCCAAGCCTTGGCGTCGAAAAATGGTTTCGCGCCAAATAGCTTTCAACTGTTTCACCTGAAACTTCACATCTAACTCAAGGGTTACACCAAAAAGTTCTGACTTAAACATGCAAAATCAGCAAATTTGGCGAGTAAAAAAAATGCGAGTGAAAAGTTATTTTTGCTTCAATTTTCATCATTTCTCTTTATATAATTTTCAAAATTAAATCTTATTGATGTCAGATTAAGATGAAAGAATGTATTCAATACATTTCTTAGATTCATTTAAAATATTTATCTGTATCAAATCAGTGATTTAAAAAATAAAAAGCAAAAACATTTTTGAACAAATTTTAATAAAACACTCAAAATACTTAAATCAATCGTTTAATGATTTCTTCTTTAAAAAAGATAATTGCATGAAACTTTATTCCCATGTGTCGAACATTTCAAAAATCCTCACAATTTTACTTCAAGATTTAAAATAGTAGTGAAATTTTGTAATTTGAAAAATTTCTACTTTTCTGTCTTTTTTCAACATACAACTATTTTTAAAAAGGCTACATTTTCGTTTCCGAGGACTAAAAAACTGCAACGAAAGAATTGGAAAGTGGGTGAGTGATTTATAAATTCGCACTGTTCACCTACTCGAGAGTTTTTGGCGACGGACTTCGAAATTTTAAGCCACGGTCAAGTGATGAGGACGACACCTGAGCTTTCACCCATCTCTCCTAATTACCACACCACACCAACTTAAGAACAAATTTCGAAAAAGGGAGTTTTTATGACATAGTTAAAGAAATCACTCACATCGCGCGCATACACACACACACATAAGTGCTATCGTCCTAAGGAAACAGGAAATTCCCATGGGATGAAGTTATTCACTCGGTAAAAGCCCGTGCAACCCCGGGGTAAGCGGAGAGGAAAGAAACAAAGAAGTCAAAGTAATTTCGAAAAATAATATTGGAAGTGCTGATTTTGTCAAGAGAAGGGAAAATGTTAAACGAGAAAGCCATGATACGCACTCACGGGCCATGCACTCACATCGTACGTGTCACACCCACACAGAAGTGCTGGCGTCAGAAATAAAGGAGGAAATTAACCTGGGGATTAAGTTATACCCTCGGTAAAATCCCTTGTAACGCCGGGCCGGGTCAGCTAGTATATATATATCGGTTTCAAAAGCGTTACATGGAAGTCGAATTAAAATACATTGCTTGTTAACGATAGAAGTCCACTTTTTCTTCTGATGTTATGCATTGTCAGATTTTTTTTTATATTTAAAATTATTTTAGGTATCCGACTTTTTTTGAAAAAAATGGAGATATGGGGATTTTTTTGTTGTTGTTTTTAGATTTGTTTAGTACATTTTAAGAAAAATATGCTAAAATTAAGAAGATAAAAATTAATTATTATTACTAAATAAAATGGGTAAAAATTTACGAAAAATAACATAAACGGGCCCATTCTGAACCAAAAGTTTATAAACTAACTTTCAATTTTTCAAGTCTGATGTGTTGCTATGTTATTCAGTTTTGAAATAAAATTCAGGATAAGAGTTGTTTTAATTTTTACAAAAACTAGAGCACTTTATCTTAGTTATTATACGAAAATGCTTAAAAGGGCAGTGATTATATTCACATAAGGGACTGTAAATTTTGTAATAAAACAGTGATTGATAAATCTGAAGGTTAAAACACTTCTATTAAACAGAACACACACAAAAAATTTCACTTAATTATTTTCAAAACTTTTGGAGCAATAGCAGTCCCCGTTTGAGTATTTTCAAAATAACACATTTGGAGTAAAACGCGTTTTAAAGTATGGCATCTTGCTTAAAGTAATGGCATCTGCTTTTACTAAAACACTTGTAGGTTTTGTTCTTGTGAACGGAAAATAATAAAGTTGGTATTTTTATAAAACTAATAAGAAGGTCTATAAAATAAAATCACAAAAAAATTGTCAATTTTTGGCAAAATTCACAATTTTAGTGTAGTCGAATACCTTAAGATACAATGAAATTTTTGAAAAATTATTCATTTTAAGAAAATTTTATCTCAAATCTATGTCAAGCATATCAATAAAATGTTTTAAATATCAAGAATAATAGAAAAAAATTGGTGTTTTTTACGACAGAAAGCAAACAAGGCAGTTTTCCTGAAATTGCCTCGGATTCAAATGAAGGACCACTAAAATGCCTTCAGCGAACCACAGCTTGAAGACCCCTACCTTAATACAAATTACGATTTTCATTTCCAGTATTTTCACCCAAAAATGGAATAACACTAAGTTGTGTTGCCATTAAAGTTTCAACAATAAATGAACAGCTGAGGTCGTACCATGGAAACGGTAATGGATGTACTGAACTGAATTAAACAGAAATATCCTACGTCAGACAGTGAATTTTTTTTTCTACTTTTTTATTAATAAGGACACGCATACAAAATATTAAAACAACTTTACATAATTTTATCAATCATTTTATTAAACATGCATTAAAATTTAGTTTTGAATTCAATATAAGGACCAAATTTTTAGAGCATGCAATAAAAAAAATTCACACATATTCTTAAAAATTTCATGACCGTAATATTTTCAGGCTAGCATTTTTAGGAATGCAACAGTAGTTTTCGAACTTTTTGTCAGTGCGACGCTACAAGTGATATTTCATATTTTAAAAACCAATATTTTTTCTCAAAAAAAGTTCGTCAATGTTTACCAATAGAATTAAATTTATTAAAAATGTTTTAATCCTCACCGTAACTCCATGAAGTGGTGCGCATCCGGAGGACAGAACCCGGTACCTTTGGTTCCGCAAGCACGTGTACCACTGGACAAAAATGATCATTTCAGTCCGGAGGCTGTTACTGGCTTATATAGATGATACCGCTACACACTCCCCCACCAGTGAGTTGGTGGATAGGTGAACGAATGATAGAGTTTTTATGGCGAGTGTGTGAGTTGTTGCTGTTTATTGGATGAGTTGCGTCACGTGAGTCTGAAAACTTTGCTGCATCAAGTTTGCTGCGTTAAGTGAGTTTGACGAGTTTTTGGTTGCTCTTTTTTGCAGGTAGATGGCGCAATGGCAGTTCAGGAGATCACGCTGTTTCTTAGCTCAGCCCGGGTCACCAATGAGGAGGAGAGAACCCGGTACCTTTGGTTCCGCAAGCACGTAACATACCGCTGGACCAAAATGATCACTTCAGACCGGGTGGCTGTTATTGGCTTATATGTTGCTGTTGTTGCTTATGCCACCTGTCTGACGTAGTCATTCATCATGGCAACGGGCTAGAGTCGTTTAACCTAAGCTTTGAGCCCATGAAGGTGACAGTACGATTTTGCTCATGATAGATGGCGGCACCATTCGGACCCTCTGATTTAACAAGCACGTGCTCCTATTGGCTTATATTGATGATATCGCTACATCCAATATAATTTTACGCGCTTCCATAGTTTAAATATCACTATAATACTCGCAGAACACTATCATTTAAGCTGAAGTATAACTGCGGCACAACTTGTATTAAATTACAAGATGAAAACGAATTCAAAATAGAAATTAATTACGCCTCGGTATTAACAAATAATCATCTCTAGCTCATCGATGGGATTTATCGATATCTGTTTCAAAAATCAATATCTTGAACGCTTTATACAATAAATAATGCTTTTTTTTTGTATTTGAAATCATCCTGTAATATTGATTGTTTGAGTATAAGCAAACTATTGTACATAAGAGATAAGTTTTTAAATTATTAACTTCATATCTCTTATATGTGGACATTAAATGTCTCAAATAATTAGGAAAGAAAAATTAAAGGGAAAGTGATTTGGATTTTCAAATAAATGAATTACCGTAAAATCCTTCTCTTCTATTTTCCATTAATGCATTGGGCAAATAATGCACCCTTCGGTAGATCCCGGCCCATGTTGACATCGAAGGGAACGAGATGGCCGATTCCCTTGCCAATGAAGCCAGAATACTTGAGCCTATAACTTCATCTACTACGGTCTACGTCATCTACTTGAAGCCAACACAGTCGCAAAACAAAAGCTCTGCCCAAGCCCTAGAAAAAAAAATTCTAGCAGCCAGAATTAAATTATAGCCGAGAAATTACGACAGCACTAACTAGACTAAGGACAAAGCATTTTAAGGGCATGAAGATTCTGCCCAATGGTTCCAGATCATATGTGAAATGCAGGCACTGCCTTGGAATGCAACTGGATCCCAAACACCTTTTTAGCAGTCTTTCTATTATTGGTGCCATTTTTAAAATAGACAATGACTGCAGCATGTGGACATTCTATACTCGGATCTTGCCACGGCAGTGTGATTCACACCTTTAAAAATATTTGACGATATCTTTAAGTTTTGTTATTACCACCTTTACACTTTGCCATGCACGACAACAACAACAACCGTACAATTCGGCGTATAACGCGGATCTATACTTTCAAGCCGCAATTTTTAATTTTTGGGTATGTTCTCCGCGCGCGCGTATAACGCGCATCCCCTTTTTTATGAAGTAACCTGAAATGGATGTGCGCAATGCTTTTATGTTTTTAAGTCATTTATTCGAGGTATTATTCCAGCTTTAGAAAACAATAGTATATTTTTTAGAACTACCACCCTTTAAGTTTAAAGGAATGACATTTATTTAAAATAAACAATATTCCAATACATGTAGACGTGTAATATGTTTCCTATGCTTATATTTTCTTATTTTTGAAGTTCTCATTTTTATACCCGGCGTATAACACACACCCTTAAATATCGATCTTATTTTCTGTGTTAAAAGTGCGCGCACACACACATACGCCGGATTTTACGGAACATTAAATATTAGTTATTTCAAGGTAACTTATTTTATTGCATCGCAATATTTTCGAAGAAAAAAACGGTAAGGTTTCAAATTTTCTCTGACTAC
>BMAO01000957.1:0-20428 GCA_019973975.1 Trichonephila clavata
CCAACAGCTACAGCACTGGCGACCCAAACAGTGTGTCTCAACACTCAATACAGTGGAGCTTGGCGTACGCAGCCGGAGCCGAAATTGCGATGTATTATTGTGGCGTACGACCAGCATCTTCATGGACTAACCCCGGATAACTGAACATCATTGTTATATGAAAACATCATTGCTGATCAATTACTTTCCTTCCTGGCAGCAGTGTTACTGGTAAGTGTTGATGCTTTCGAACTGCATAATACACCATGTCATTAAAATCAACTCGGATAAGGGACATTCTGGCCTATTTAAAACTATGCCTTAATCGAATTTGCTTATTACGAATCCAATCGAGCATTTGTATTTTCACCTGGAAAATCGAATTCGTGCTGCAAGCTACCCTCTCCTAATGTGGAGAAATTGCAGGATTAGTTGGTGAGTGCCTGGTACCAGCTGCCTCTTACTTCTACAAGTACCTTTTCGAGTCAATGATTTTCCAGGTGTTAGCTGTTTCGATGCGCGAATGCTGGATGGGCATGATTCATACTAAACAGATGATACAAAAAGTACGATAAGAAAATTTAAATGTATAGTGTAGGAATGATACGAAGCAGTTTCTGATGACTTAAAAGCTATACGCCTGCATATTTTATTTTAAATAAAATAATCAAAAACATTATGTGGTATCAGTATACGTTTGAGATTTGGTAAACATAATAATTTAGGAAAAGTAGCAGAAAAAGCGAAAGGCGAAAATGAAAGGAAGTATTGATTGCTAATATACTAATTTCTAACTAGAAGCTAGTAAGTATAATTATAGTAAAGGCATGAATACTATGAATGAAAGAATTTAGCTACGTTTGAAATACAAACTTGAATATTAGAGTAAGTTTCAGTATTTGTGAAGACAAGAAACACTTTTTCGTTTGATTACACTGAAGTTATATGTTCTACACCACCTTAAGTTCTAGAACATTTAAATTTAATGTGAATAATGAAATCAAAGTAGAAAATGTAAATAATTCGGAATAGTGTGAATAGTATAATTTCTATACGATGAACATAAAATCAGGGAAATTAACCACATTGCAATATGGCATAAACGATAAAAACTGATCTATTGTGCAATCTAAGTGTAAATTTACTCATCAAACTGTAAAAGAATAAAGAAAGAAAACAAAACAGGAGGGTTGGTTAGCTAATTTTAATGTTACCACTAAATCCGCATTGGCATAGCATGTGGTTAAAAATATTTCATTAAAAAAACTAAAGTATTACAAATTCTTACTTTAACAATGTACATAAACTTTTTTCTTTTGATGTAGGGGAAAAATTATGTTATTAAAGAAATGAAAATTTTGTGGTTAGGGATTTTCTCTAATCGAGTCAACCAAAGCTAAGGTGTAAGATTTAAATTGTTTAAAGTGAACAGAGTCAGAAAAACGGAACCTTTGGTCAAAATGATCAGTACAGTACAGTATATATACATATGGGGTATTTTCTTCCAGAATTCTTCCAGTCTGATGTGAATTCCAGCGAGAATTTAAGGGCATTTTGTTATGTAGTTTGTTATTAATCTCAAGTGTCGTTTATAAATGTTTCAAAATACCTTGTAATATCGTGATAAGGATAGATAGGAGATAATAACCCGATACTATTTTAATTGCAGCATCGGCTGTTTCATTGCCCTTGATTCGAAAGTAGTAGGTGAACACCCAATAAACATTAATCAGATATTTTAACAATCCAAAGTAAGTAACAATTTTAAGATACAAATGATTAATGAGATGTACAATTGAGATAACGCAAACTACTTGATATTTACATAATCTGTGAAGACAAGAGGATATGCATTATTTCGACATAAGACATATTCCAGCTATTTCTTATAGTCAGATACCTAAGTGTTAGATGGATAATATGCAAAATGAAGCTGAAAAAATGTTAAAAACCACTGATTCTCAGATAATATAGGCACCAACATGATAAGTTAACTGTTTGTAAAAGTATGAAATATCAGAAAATTGGGGAAGAGAGTAATTTAACAGCTGTTTGTAATTATCAGCTGCGCCGACACGGGAAAAATTTTTTAAGGATTTTCAATTTCAAATGTGTATTGTTACAAAAATATGCTCAGTCAATTTGTGTATTGTAACAAAAATATATGCTCTGTCAGTGTGCGTATTGTATCAAAAATATGTTCTGTCAATGTATGTATGTAACTTTGAGATAATGCTTACAAAATTATTTTAATGAGTAATGTTCTGTCAATGTGTGTATTTTAACAAAAATATGTTCTGTCAATGTGTGTATGTAACTTTGAGGTAATGCTTAGAAAATCATTTTAATGAGTAATATGATAAGAATTGAAGAAAAAAAATTTTTTGGAAGATACATACTTTACAGAGCAAAACTTTTTTTATACCTAACTTTGAATATTTAAGGGCGAATTAATGACAAGGATAATAAAATTATGTACTTCAAGTGTCTTAACAATACAAGTGGAACAAAATTAATATCACAATTATCAACTTACATTTTCTAGAAAAGAAAGATAAATACATTGCGCAGATATTTAATTCAACAGAATCACTTCTTAAATGAAATCAGAATTTGCTTAAAGTGTGACAGTTAAATGTAAATAAAAAATAAGTAAATGTAAATTCAAATGCTAAAGCTGAGACAACATTTCTTTTCTCTGCAGGACTCTTTACCAGCTTTTAAACAGGAAGGAATCGTTGCTCCGATGCCCTTTACTCCAAAATACGCAAAGAATACAATACGTGTTGGTAATGTTTTTAGAATTCAAGTGGAACAAAGTTGTCTTTTGTCACAGAACCTAAAGAAAGTAAAATAATGCTTTTTAGTTTCACAACACGTTTTATATTTATATATTGTGTTTCCTAACGAACTGTGTCAATGTTTTTGAAGAGGAACTACTTTTTCTGAATTTATGAATGGCTTCTAAGAAAACACAAGAGGGAAATATTTGAAATATTTACGACTTATCAAAGGAAAATGTTTCGTATACTTCTTATTGCCCCGAAAACGAGATTTGTTTGAAACCTTATGGACAGGAAATTTAAAAATAATCTACTAAAAAACGAAATAAAAACCTTGAAACAGCTAAAAAAGTTTTAAAAAATTATATTGAATGAAAAGAAAATGTGTGTAAATCAAAATAACAAAGATTTAAAATAAGAAAACATTCAACAAGATATAAGCTAAAACACTCAAAATAGTTAATTTAAGAGCTTACAAAAATTTGGAGAATTGAAATTATTTAAAATATTAAAACTTACTATTGTTTATTAAAAGCTTTATATTGATAGAATATTGATTTAATCAATTTTCTTTAATGAAATCGACAGAAATTTGTAAAATAAAGTAGTTTTTGATAAAGTAAAATCAACAATACCACACACCACACCACCACACCTTTAAATCTATAAAAATATATTCTATGAGATTCACACATTTCAAGGGCCTTCTCAGTAATTTTTATTCGCAAAAAGAAATCAATGCTCTAAAATCAGAGACAAAATTTAAAAAAAAAAAAACTCTTGAAATAAATAGTAAATTACAGTTTAAGTTTGATTTTTTTGTGGGGAAAAACTTTTATAACCTTTGCATAAAAAATTATTTTCAAGTTTAATTCATAAATTTTTTTATTTATATTTCTTTATATAAATAGATTTGTTTTTTTAATTATAATATGAAAATGTCATTAAAATTCTTTATGCAGAAGATAATTCTCATAATAAGATATCTTGATCTGATTTTTATTATTAAAGCTTTTATTTAACTTACAATGTATGTATGTATGTATGTATGTATGTATGTATGTATGTATGTAATTTGTTCGGGTGGAATCTTGCAACTCAATTTTGAAGCTGATATCTTCCTCCCATTGAGCTGAAATTTTGCATACACGTTTAGTTTGGATGACAATGCATGTTTTGACCATTTATATTCCAATATTGCAATCAATTAAAAAGATATTAACTATTCGCTAACACTCGCTATTTGGAGTTTTTTACGATGAAAGAGTAATATGTGCTTGGTTCCAGGAAAATGTCTTAAAATAAAGAAATTCCCAAAATAGAAGTTCGTTACATGGAGATCTGATTGTATAAAAATAATGCGATGGTTAATTATTTTTTCAAAATCAAGTTTCTAAAGATGACCTGAGCAATTAAAAAAATAGATTCTTACATAGAAGATATTCAATGTCCAGCAAAAAATTATCCTTATTTGATAAAACTTTCTTTTTTTATTACAACATGCGTTTTGAATCTTAAGCATTTTATTGATTAATACAAATATTTAAATGCCTTTTGAAGTTTTTTTTAATAAATAACTAAAATTTTCTTCTAAATGTTAGAGAAATATATCCCTTATTTTCAAAATATTTCAAATAAATAATATATTCTTAAGTTTTTCAAAAAATAGTCAAAACTTTAATTAAACATTAATAACTTGTCATTTATGAAGATAATCTCACTAAACCTTTTTTTTTCGTGTGTAGAATAATGTTACCCAAATCTGCACGAAGATTGAAAAATTGCTTAAAATTACGGATAAAAAAATTGTGTTTTTACTCTAATACCCCTTTGGCGAGAATTATTCAGCTAAACCAGGGATGGTGAACCAGCGTTTAATGAGTTGAACAGGCTGAGAAACCTGTCCAGCGATAACTAAAAAGTAAAAAATAAATTAAAAGTAAAAAAACTTTTTTAAGAACAAGCTTTTATTTAAACGCGTTAAAAAGAATAAAATAAACTTTTCCTTTAAAACTTTTTTTACTATCAACTTATAACGTCATTACACAATTTATATGATATCAAAGCTTGTCGCGAGATTTACCTGTGTTGATAAACAAGTAAAATAAATAACTTGACCTGATTGATTTTAGTTTTTAAAAATTCAAACTAAGTAAATATGAGTACTTAAATATTGTGACAAGCTTTTATATCATATAAATTGTGTAATGACGTTATAAGTTGATAGTAAAAAAGTTTTAAAGGAAAAGTTTATTTTATTCTTTTTAACGCGTTTAAATAAAAGCTTGTTCTTAAAAAAGTTTTTTTTACTTTTAATTTATTTTTAATTCACTTCTTTTAATACGTGCATAATCTGATGCGGTAAAATACTTTAATTAAATTAAAAGTAAGTTTCTAATTAACTGTCTCTTTAAAGGTAGACAATGGACGAGAATATAAGAAAAAAAATTCTGAAACATTATAAAAATAATTTATTACTAAAATCTTGATTTTAGTAAATTGAGAATGCCTCATGAATTACTTATAATTTAAAATTATTTTATCAGCCTGGAGAAAGTAAGTACTTATTCATCTCCAAAAAAAAACCAAAATATTTTATAAACGCTTTTATTTTCACTCATTTTTTACTCTTATTACATTCAGTTTCCCCACATTCAAATCTACAGAAGAATAGATTAACTTTTTATTTTTATACTACTTACGATTTTAAATATCTTGATTTTTTTCGACATACTTTTTCTATCGTTATCCATCATGTTGTTCTCAGTTTATAATTTATTTTTGAAAAAATTTGAAAAAAAATAAACCAAATAAGAAACCCCTCTCAAGTAATGTTATTTAATTCAAAAATTTGTTACAACATGGTAAAAAAATTATTAAAATATTGTAAACATTGATCATTTCTTTAGAATGTAACTAAGTTTTATGAAATATATGCATATTAAGTTTTAAGAGTTTTCGTATTTTGATAAATCAAATCCTCAGTTATATAAAAGATGTCATTTAAGGTATCAGACTACCCTAAAATTGTGAATTGTGCCAAAAATTGACAAAATTTTTTTTTTATGATTTTATTTTATAGACCATCTTATTAGCTTTGTAAAAATACCAAGTTTATTATTTTCCGTTTACTAGAACAAAAACTACATGTGTTTTAGTTAAAGCAGATTCCATTACTTTAAGCAAGATATATATATGTCATACTTAAAAACGCGTTTTATCTCGAAATGTGTATTTTGGAAAATACTCAAACGGAGCCATCGATTACTAAAAAAGCTTTGAAAATAATTAACTGAGATTTTTTGGGTATGTTCTGTATAATATAGAAGTTTTTTAATCTTCAGATTTATCAATCACTGTTTTATTACAAAATTTACAGTGATGATGTTAATATAATCATTGTTTTTAAGCTATTTCATATAATAACTAAGATAAAGGGTTCTAGTTTTTGTAAAATTGAATTATCTCTTATCCTGAACATTATTTCGAAAATGGAGAACATAGCAACACATCAGAATTGAAAAATTGAAAATTTGTTTATAAACCTTTGGTATAGAATGGACCCCGTTTATGTCATTTTTTGTAAATTTTTACCCATTTTTTCCCATTTTGGTAACAATTTCTTTTTTTCTTCATAATTTTAGCATATTTTTCTTATAAATTGTACTAAGCAAATCTAAGAATCAAGAAGAAAAAATCACCATATATCCATTTTTTAAAAAAAGTTGTAGCTAGTAGTCGGATATCTTACAAAGCATTTATTTCCTGGTTTTGTGATTTTTCGTCCAATAAAATAAAAATAAATTCGTCTTAAAAATAAAATGACATTGAAAATATGAAAATAACAATTTACATGTATTACGGAATATAACAAGTAGATATAGATTCATTTAAAAAAGCTACAATTTTTGAGCCGTCTAGATGAGATAGAGATGCTAACTGCTGTGCCTAGGCCCCGGGTTTGAATATCGAAGAAGGCACGGATGTTTGTAATGGTATAATGCCTGTGCTGCAGGGGGACAGACACTAAACATTCGTCAAGTCGAAAGTCATCACGCGAGATTGAAGCCCCCTCCTCTCTCAAGAATGTTCTTCAATTCCTCAAAACTGGGGCAGAACAAAGCCAAAACATACTGCCTCTTGTATGGCGCTCAAGATTACAGTCGCCTTGCCATGAGGAATTTTGAGAGCCTTGTTCGGATGGCATTAGTAACAACAGCATAATTTTAGAAACTGTGAAAAAATAAATAAAAAACAAGCACTCACACCAGTTTCTTTTTAATGTTTAAGTTTTACTCCAGAGGTCAAAGTATTCCGGCCTAATTCTACTACTGAGGCACAGTGAGTTTATTCTTGCCATTACATGGCATATATGTGTTTTGTCAAATTAGGAACACAAAAATGCAGCATCTTTTAATTTAGATGGATATTATCATTTTAATTTCTTAATTGAAGCGTTCTCTTGCCATTTGATGAACATGATATTCCAGTTGATCAAGTCATCATTCGTCTATTTCCCTCTGTTTAAATCTATTTATGTTGTATAGCAGTTGCAAAATTTTTTTAACGCTCACGGTTCTGACATTTGCCTTCAGCTTCGAACTACAAGGGAAATATTTGTTTAAAAATAGGAAAAAAATCATTTATTAATACATAGACTTCATCCAGATGAAATGTGTAAGTCTATTTAATGCTATGCTTAACTCTGAAAAATCAGAGAAGTTCATTTATTAATTAGTAAGTGGCTTTCTACTAGAAATATAAAGACATAGAACTTTACATTTGGTTTTCCTTTCTTCTTCTTCTTCAAAAAATAAAAGATTTCGTGACTTTTTATTGAATGCAACTTGGTCTTATAAATGTATAACCGTTGTCTGAAGAAAAAAATAAGTTCTTTCCAATTAACAGGAAAAGAACGCATGTGTCATTTGTGACCTGATTTCACATATTACGCGGTTAATCTATGGATATAATGGAAGAAAACGTGGATGCCATCTTTAGAATTCTCGCTGACAAAATTATGTTGTTAAGGTTTTCGGGGCAAGATTGCCGTCCACCAATATGACGAAATGGAAAAGAAATGTAAGGTATATTCCTACCTTTTTTCCTCGTCTTTACCAATCAGTCATTGTTAGAAACATTTTGTCATTCCTTACTTAAAGGGAAGAAATAATTATATTTGAAATTCGGAAAAAAAGTGACAAAATTAATTTTTAGCGAGTTGTTAAATACTTGAGAAAATTTTAACGTGTTTAAAAATGGCAATAAAAATATACAAATATATGTTATTTTAACAAAGAATATGTTTATTAGTAGATTTTTTTAAGTGGAAAATCGTTGTTTCTTCACAGTTTTTTTCTTCTGATAGCATTTATGATGTTCATTTTAAAAAATCTTTTTTAAAATGCACTTGCATTTCTTACCATTATTAAATAAAAAATGTTTTAAATGCAGATGATTATGTTCCGTATAACGAAAACTTCATAGAGTTTGTCAACTAAAAAGTTCTTTTTCTAGTTAGTATGGTTTAGCATAGTGTAGCAGCAAATTGATGAAAATTAAAGGCATAACATTTAAAAAAATGTTTCTGATTGAGGGAAAGGATATGAGTAACATATAAAGAAATGTACTATTTCCATTCACTTCTTTAAAGTAAAATTATTTGAAAATCGTATTAAGTTTAATATGAAAATCTTTCTAAAAACTTTTAATGCAAAAGTTACGGAAATTCATATATATAAATATTTATCGTGTACAAGAGTATAGGGCTTTATTTACTGATGATCAAGGAAGAATGTTGATGTAAATATGGTTGTATTGATGGAGCATTCCTTTGATACATGATAATCAAATTTATTTTACATTTAGACACTTAGACGGCACACACAAAAACAAAGTAGAACAAAAGACGATATACACACAATTAACGTAACATTTTTAAACAAGTAGTAGCCGGGCAACGAGGGTTTATACAAACCACCAACTGGAAGTTCAAAAATTCACTTGACTTTCAAAGACCTCTCTTCTGATTGGTCCAGATTATCGGATGATATGGCTTAATTTGTGACGGATCTATACGGGCTTATACTAATTCCTTCTTTTTCACTTTCAATCAAAATATTTATTTCAAACAACCTTCATAGAGAAACCAAACGTGATTTATGTAAATAAGGAATATTATATAAATTCGGTTTTCGCGAGTTGAAAGAAGCTAAGTAAGAGGAAGGGAGGAGTCAAGTGAGGTGATTTAAAGTAAAGTGAGGAGAACAAACTGTCGGCACGTAGTTGTTGACGAGTTAAGCGAGGGATACGTTTGATGTACGCAAAGAGGAGTGGATAGTGAAGATTAAAAGATCCAACTCATCCAGCGATTGCTAGTGCCTGAAGTTCGTCACGAAGGAACCGCAGCAGTAAAATATAAGGTATAGTGACTTTGATTAAGTAAATCTGATTATTAGTGTGAGGCGTAGTTGTAATTGTGCGCGTTTAAGCTGTCCTAAATTCAGTTGAAATTCTGTATTATTATCCACGCGTAGTCATGTCTCACCTCTGCACTCTACCTTAGTTTATATATCTTAATTAGAATTCTGTTGTGTCTGTTCATAATATCTGATAAGAATCAATAAATCAGTTTGAATTGGAATATATAATGTCTTTAGATTATTTAAGTCCGCCTACACATCTAGCCGGGTTTTCAGATAGACAGGAAGGTATTAATGTAAGAGGTGGCTAGAGGTCACCACAAATTCTATGACTACATGATTTTCAAGTGTTTAAAGTTACAGTTACTCCCTTTAGGTGGGTAGTTAACAATTAATTATTTACGTGAAACCCTGAAGGTTTCTGGATTATTACAAATTAAAAAGCTTTTAAGATGAAATTAACGTAAATTATTATTATTATTATTATATAATATAAAAAAATAGATATTTATGTTCGTAACCTTTTAAGTAAAACTTACATGATGCAAAATGAATGCAATATTTCGTCATCTTTTCCCCTTCAGACACTAAGCCTTCCCTGTAGACTTAATACCACCTCTATCTAGAAACACAGAACCAGTAGAGTCCTTAAAACCCTCATAAACCATGGCTTTTGGGAAATTTGCCTGTTCGCTATTTCTGACTTTCCTGTTTAAATATTGTCGTTCCCCCTGAGTCGGGGTTCTTTTGCCTGTCACCACGCATTGTAACACGTTGTCCCGGTGTTCTCCCTATAAAGGAAATCCCGTACCTGCAATAAAGACATTGAATTCTCTAGTTCTCGTTGCTGGGTAGCTTAATTATGACACACATATAATATATACAGAGAGAGAGAAAGAGAAATTTGTCTTCAATTTAAAACAAATTTCCCTTCGACATCGCTAATGTAAATCAGAACAATTATTACTTTAAACTTTTTTCAATTAAACATAAATGAATAATGAATGCGTAAATTATCAGAAGCACTTTAAAGGGATTTATTGTAGTGTAAATAGTTTACTTGCTTTTGAGACAGTGATGGTTTCAAATTCAGAAATTTGATTGAGAAGTTTATTCTCAAACAAATACTCCACCCATACGTTAATATTAAAACATATTAATATCCAATATATATACTATAGCCAAATACATATACTGTAAAAGCATCTTATGTGTTTACCTCTAGTGATGCATAACATGAACATGTAATTGATATTATATTAATCTTAAATTGGTATTGATGTGCAGACATGTTTAATTCCTTATAATAAGCAATTTCATAAACGCGTGTAAAATATGTAACAAACAAATACCATATATTATGAACCTGTAAAGTTTGTTTTAAACCAGTTTTATTTGTAAAAAAAGGCACAAAAACTCAGCAGAAAACAGTATTGGAAGAAAATTGATATTTATCAAAATTTCTCGTGGTTACGTCTGCGCATTACTCAGACCTTCACAAAAGCGAGGCATAATCCCCAAAGGAGGGAATAACGACACAATTCTTTAACACTGCAATCATTCCCTGCTGAGAAATGACAGCTCCAATTCACTTTTATGAAATATCAACGAGAAAATCTAAAATTACAGACTCTGGTCTAGAGGTCATTCTATTAACTCCACCTCCCATTGAGAATGTTTACAGAGTGCTTATTCACTTATGCATTATTTTTGTTGCAAAGATCCGTGATGATGTAAGAACTAGTACGTCCACAAAAGGATATTTTTTTGTGCAAGTAATTTTCATCTTTATCAGACGAAATTTCCATGAAAAATAGAGCCCAGACGTGTAATTTTAAAATCTAAATGTTTTTAAAAATTTTATTATTGTTTTTGCTTTTTTTTTAAAGATTTTGATAAGACATTGAAGAATAGTTTTGGAATGAATTGAATTTTTTACTGTCAACGTAAGGGGATTTTAAACATGTTTAACACAGACAAGAAATTCTATATTGGTCTGAAATTCGATATTATTATTGAATGGAATATTCGCATATTCTTTAAAATTCTTTTTGCGCTGCGCAAATAGTTTTTGGAAATTATAGATATTATTTGTATTTATTTAGATTTTTGTATCACTTTCTCTCTCTCTCTTTATATATATATATCTTATATAGAGTCAAAATTCTCTTCTAGGGAGAGATGAATAAACAATTATCAAAACTGAAAAATATTTAAACTGCAAGATAACCAGACAAAAGATTTTAGGTAGGATACACATGAAAAATTAAAAATAATAGAGTCAAATATAAAAATATGGATGCTACAGTATTATAAACATTGCTGACCTAGGACAGCTTATATATATATATAATAATTTAAATAAAAGTGGAGTTGAACATGTTTTGTCGTCAGCCATTCTTTCACCTTTCTGTTAATAATACTGAGCAAAAACCTATTGAAAATAATGGATAGAATATAAATCCATTACCAGAAAACAATAACTTACCTAAAAGTTGCATTCAAAAATTCAGAGCTAGCGTTAAATCTGAGTACAATAAACAAGTTATTGCCAGATCCTGGATCCAAATGCAAATCAAAGCATGGGAATGGCTGAAAATAGTAGCGCTGAGCAAAAGTATGAAAAGAATAGAAATAAAAACTAAAAAGTGTCACATACACATACTACCTTTACTTTAGGGACACTATAATTGTACATAAATTTAAAAAAACCTCAGGGAATAAGTAATTTTATCTAATGTTAGAGTATGGAGGTAAATATATCTATCTAGGAAAAGTTATAAAATTATAATAATAAACGATAGAATTTTAATCTCTAATATTTAGAATTTCTTTATTCAAATAACTATTAAAAAATTAATTGGGTATTTTTGAATTAAGCAATATTTAGTAAAATGTTTACAGATTTTTATTTTTTCAGATTTTTTGAAATTAGAAATTTATTGTATTGAATGTATAATTAACATATATATATATATATATATAAATTTATCAATAATTTATATTTCATGATTTTAAAAAAAATCAATTTCTTACATGTGTGCATGAAAATTATAAATGTTTTTCAGATGATGGGTTCTAAGCTTACACGCAACGTTTTAAGAGCTGAAAAATTGATTCAAGAATTTTCTTAAGGTTCTATTTCTACGCTCAAAAATAGAAATAATGTTTTAAAGAAAACAAAGATATATTGGATATAATGCTTTAATACATTAGCAAATATCGATCAGAAACACCAATTATAGTGTCTTAATCACACAAGATTATAAGACTCAATAATGCATACATTAATTTCTAGATTTGATTTTAATTAATGTCGCCCTCTGAAGCAATACAAGGCCTATTGTCAACGAACCTCGCAATTTTGAACTTCGGTTAACTGACGCCGATGATGCCTGAGCATGTACTCTCCCTATAAAAACATCCACACCATTCCAAAGGGAAGAATTTAAACCGCGACAGATTTAACGTGCTTCAACCCCTCAACACGGCTCGCCTTCAGAGGCATTAGGTTTCAGATTCGTGACTCAACAAAGCCGACCATGAATTCCCAACCATGACCACCTGGCTACAGTGGCCATTAAATTAATTTCTAAATACTCTTTAAAGCATTTGTTAATTATTGTACTAATTTTTATTACCTAAACAATTGTATAAAATGTGCATGTACTTGGACAATTTTAAGAAAAACAGCTTTAAATTGATTTATTCAATGCAAACTTCATTAGTTGTAAATTGCAAGATATCTCATTCATTTCAAATTTGAACAGTACAATAAAACAAGCGAGATTTTGAAAAAAAATTCTGATTTTTTTCTACGGTTTACTGTTTTAAATTTATCACCATTAAGAACATACGAGTAATTTCATTAAACTATTATCCGAAATAATTTTGTAAGTCTCTCTATTTAGATGTAGCCGATTTGTAATTAATTAGTTTGTATGTGATTCATTTTATTTGATAATACTGCTTACTCTAAAAGGATCAAAGCTTGAATTTTTTTCATAAAACAAATCTGACGCCAACCGCTTTAAAAATTTGACAAACTGTACAATAATGATAAGACATTATTAATTAATTAATTATGTCTTTAAATGTTTTACTATTTTATACGATATATTTATACTGCAGAAAGATCAAAATTAAAAATTGATTAGAAAGCAATTTACTAATATAGAACATCAGAATCTATTAGCATACGATCATTAACTTGGAAATTATATGAACGTAGGCACAAAAGGGAGTCTAATTACATAATAAGTATTTAATAAACAAGTTTACTTGAACCAGTGATTCAAGTTTAGTTTTTTCTCCTTTAATACCTCTATGAATGAAATAAAATATTAAAGAATAACAAAAATCGGAATAAAGATCAGCCTTTAAGTATAATTTAAGTTCGAAGCGGTAATACTTTATTAAGTCATAAAAAACCAAAATTATCTATGTCTGATCCCACTTTCCTAATTTCACTTTTATGCAGTTCCTTATTAGAAGCTATTTTATGTATTTCTGTAGATCCTATAAAAATAACATAGAATAATTAGCGTGTATCGTCTAAGTTTTACACGTGGAGGTTTTCTATTGCATTTGGTAGACAGATAAATCTTTTTTTCCAATTATACAGACCTTAATATGTCTTTCTACTTAAAAGTAAAACTCCGCTTTTATTATAGGAATACACCGTAAACCATGCTAAATGAAAGCAATGAAATGTTTCTTGTTCTACTTCGGTAGACAATTTAACGAGGAGTTAACACTACTTTTCGGTTCAACATATGCATTAAAACTTCCGGTGGTAATTTTTCTACAAATGAAATCCCACTACATAAATAACAACTAACGACTAACGAATGAAGTTAATAGGTTAGAAGGACCCACCAACAAATCTATAAATACAACCGGAAACGCAAATACTGTTTAGGGGGACTAAACCTATCAATCAATCAGTCCTCCCATAGAGCCCCGTAGTGGCACACTTCCGTAAAATGTTTTACTTTTCAAAATACTTTTTAAAAACGTCCGGAACTTAAAGATAGGTACTTGCTGTTGTTTTTGCTGGCTTTTCTCTGCATGCGGTATTGACCTGAATGTGGGTAAGTCTATCTGCTGATGTCCCGGCGTGTTCAACAGTCAGTTTTTGTGTCGGCCCCTTTTACGGTTCAACAGATAGACGTCTTAGGAGGGAATGTTTTCCAGCGAATCTTTAACGATGGTCCTCAGTTAAAAAAGAATGTACTTGTATGTTTTTATACGCATGACTGAAAATGACTTGAGGCATTGTAGAAAAAACGTGCCGTAAGTCACATGGTAAATATACGCTGTGTTGGAAAGTTCTAATTAAAATTTTGAACGTGTTTAGCTAATTAAAAAAAAAACGTAAAACGAGACACTATTTGTTTAAATGATGAACATTATTTTTCAAAATGTATTACACGGTAGTTTTTTTTAAATATGTTGTCATATATGCTTCAAGTTGAAAGTTTATAAGTATAACTCATATTTTTCAACGAGTTCAGGAAATCCTCTTAAATTTATGCATAAAACAAATTAGTTTAATTATTAAATGTTTATTTTTCTTTTTCAATGCAAAGTACACATGTTATATATTCAGATAGGTACGTGTTTCAAGATTCAAATTATACATTCCTGCTTTTTGGTATTCAAGATCAAAATAATACTTTTATTAAGCACTTATTTTTGCCAAAAAAAAATAATAATAATCTTTCATAACATTTGTATTACTTGTACCAATTCTGTATAAATTTATTTGTTCATTCATGAAGCTGGTTAATATTTATTGTTCTTTTTTGGGATTCATGTTCCGGTGAAACACACAAAAAGGCACACTAAAGAATTTCGTTTTATTACAGTGAAAAATTTAAACAATTTAATGCATCAAAAACGAATGAAAACAAATAAATAACAGAATAAATAACTTTCTAATTAAATATAACATAATATGAAATGCCATTATTATTATTATTATTGGTTTATTAATACAATAAACACATATAAGTAACCTTTAACGCATAAACATCATCAGAATTTGCCGTAAAATAAAATACTTTAAGAAAACAGCCTCCAAACCTATGTAACTGAGAGATGCTGGATAAAATGAATCTAATATAAAATTGAAATCAATGTATATTACATTTTTATTGTTAAAAATATAAATAACGAAGTCAACAATGAATTCTATAGAATATACATGAACAAAAAAAAATACATTACATTCAATTAAATTAATTTTCTTTTTACTTTAAGAAAATGTTTTTTGCAAGAATATTAATAAATAAACAAAGTTCTTTTATTCTATTTTATTGTTCTGTATTATTTAGTCTTCAAAAGGATTGATTTTTTTCGAAAGTTTTCGTTCGATGCGTTAAAATTCATCAATATTTTTTCTATAATAATTGTGTTAAATCAGATATTTTTAAGATTTTCTTATTATAAATCTTTCTTAATAAATTTCCCGTATTCTTAGAATTTTTTATTTTAGATTTATTTAAAAAACAGAGTGATTTGACTTTTAATTTTGATAAAAAATAATAGTATCTTTTCTGAATAATCTATAGTTAGACAGTAATTTAAGCTTTATTTTATTCTAATAAAATGATCTTAATTATTATATGGTATATAATAATTCAGAGGTATCATTACCGGCAATGGAATTCGAAAAAATTAACAATCAGCTCAATGTATGTTAGACCATTTTATGTACTAAAAATTATGAATCGAAAGGTAGACAATTATTTCCAACAGTTGCTTCTTAACAGCGAAAACTGGGGTTAGTACAATTTATTGGGGTTAGTACAAGTTATTTAGTACAGTTTATTGAATTCTATAGAAAAAAGATAATTATTCTGCTAAGGCGGTGAAAGATAAATACATCAAGTAATAGTTGCTCAACTAATTGCGACGTATCTTTCAATAATAAAAAACATATAAGCTATAATTAATCTTAAAAGAAAATATTGAAAATCAGTTCGTCTAAAATTCAGGGGACCTTACAACTTCAATGCTCATGAATAACTTGAACACCGATAAGCTAACGATAAATAAACTATTTAAATTAATTAACCTTATTTGTTTTGCATGGTAATTGATTGAATCATCGTCATTTTATATAATGTTTGCTTTAAAAACTGTTGAATATTTGCGTAATGCCGTCGCATTTGAAATACCACATATTTCCTTTTTTAGCATTTATTGCAAAATGAAATCGCAGAAGTATGGAAACGGGTTAAAAGGCTGACACATTTGGCTCAAAAAGTCTCTGAAAAGGCTAAAGTTTATAAAAGCATTGCTTAGCGGGGTATTTAACACACTTCTTTCAAGAATTACTGGAAAGTATTCTATTAAATTTGATTCATAATCTATTTGATTTAATTATCAGAAACAAGTTTCCTTTATATAGGACGAAAAGTTAAATTTCCGCTTCCATTATTCTCAGAAATAATTTGACCATTTGATGGGTGATAAATGTAAAGAGCAAACACAAAACGCTTTAAAAGAAATTATTTTACATTGACTTAATTTCAGGAAACATCGGAGCGGAATAGAATGCTTCGAAATACTTAACCAACATTTTTCTTTTTTCGTGTTTTAATAAATGGAGATGACATAAGTAAAAATGTTAATAAATGTGTCATACAAATATTTCGCAAAAGGAGCCAACATGCAACTTAAAAGATTCCTTACACCAAAATTTTAAGAAGCTTTTTATAAGTTTTTTTTATGTTATAGAAAGATTATTTATAAAAATATTTTGATCTCTTTTTTTTATTTGATGTATAATGCAGTTTGAAAATATTCTTCCTTTAAAAAATTTCTCTTTGTTATATATATATATATATATATATTCAATTCTTTTCAGTTTTAATCATGTTTATTCATCTCTCTCTTGCAGATAAAATTTGATTATATATATACTTACATATATATACACTAGCTGTCTTAAGTCAGCAATGTTTATAATACTGTAGCATCCATATATTTATATATTTTTAAACTCTATTATTTTTGTAATTTTTAATATATCTTTTCTAAAATCTTATGTCTGGTTTATGCTGCAATTTCGATTTTTTTCAGTTTTGATGATTATTGTGTTTATTCCTCTCTCTATTGTAGAGAATTTTAACTATATATGCCAGTAATCGTATAAAATTCAATATATGTACAAATATACAAAAATAAATCATATACTTTGGTTTATGAGTATAATATATCATATTACTAATAAAGAAAAGCAATAAATGTAAATATAACAAGACAGCTTTAAGTCAAAATTAAAATATCCGCAGTAATATAATACCACAAACTCAGCCTTAGGTATATATATAAATAATGTATAGTATTAGTATATTTAATTTATATTATAAATGTATAGATATTAAGTAGATAATGTTTCAATCATTCAGTTAATATTCTAAAAGCTTATGACACTTAGTTTCTGTATAAATTTAAAATGTAAATGCATGCGATAAAACTCGCAAAAAAAATCTCCAGACATGCTTTGAAACATTATTTATTGCTAAATAATTTTGTACCTTAGTAACACTCGTTTTTTTTTATTTAGTTACACATTCCCACCTCTTCATTTTCAAACCGTTTTATTTTGTATACCTTTCAATCAAGTGTCAAAAAGCAGGTGGTGTGATACCTTATTATATATAGATATACCTTATTTTCTTATTCTTTTTACGCAGACGAAATTTAATTTTCAAATGCGGGCTGAGGGTTCTGTCGTAGAATTTATCACATAAACGGTTTATTTTCTTTTTTTATCTCCTGAATATCAGCCCATAGAAATACCATGCTTCGTAAAGTTTAGTTTAATAATTATTTCCAATTAAATAACTGAAGCAAATCATACACTGAATTTTAAATGAAAATAAATATTTTAAAGACAGATAATATTTATAATTCTCATTCGTTGAACTCATAATTATGGTACACTGTCATTTTTGGTAAATATTTGATGCAGAAGTATTTTCTTGATTGGAATTTTTGTTATACTTTATTTAATACAAAAAATTCAATTATACAAAGCAATTTGATACTGTAAAATTTTAAATCTCGTACAAGTAGTGAATTATTTTGTGAATTCATCAATAACGCAAGTAAATTTATGAGAAGAGTTATCTCACAGAAGAAGCACAAAGTTGAAAATGTGATTAAAGAAAGTCTTACACTTCTATTACGGTGATATATAAGGGGACTACAAACCGTATATTCCAAAACATAAAACATTTTTATCGTAGGATCACTTTTTATTTCGCTGCTTAAATTGCTCTTAAAAATACAAGAATGAATAATTAATGTTAACCTATTTCTGATTTTGATATATTAAATTCAGTATACAAGAAAATTTATTTTTTAGAATTAACATATTAGACAATTCCATAAAAATGAAGACATGATTATTTTTTTGTTGTATATAAGTGATTTTATTTTTCGGAACCAGCATCAATATCTAAGCATAAAGAAAATTTACACAAAATGTTAAATGCACAAGGAAGTACTAATTAAAATTCAATCTATAATAAAAATAAAATTAACAATATTTTGTCTGGCCTCAATTAGTCGTTTAAAAACATAAATATTGTAAAAGGACCAATTAAAATGCAATTTTAAAAGAACGAATTAAAAGATCGCATGGCGGAAGTTTGTTGTAAGACATGATATTGTTTTACTCATTTGTAATCAAATGTAGTAGTACTAGTTTTTATAGCTGTTGCATTCAAAATTATAACTACTTTAAGAGAATATATTAATTATTTTTGCATGTATCACACACACATAGCAAATAAATATGCATATTTTTCATGTATATGCAATTATTCCAAATAATGGAACAGGAAATCTTAAGTACAAAAACACGTTCACACTTTGATACATGATATATATATATATATATTAATTGCATTTAAAGAGATTATGCTATTAATTTTTATTTGGAAAATATATAGACCTTAAAAATGTCTTCAGAATTTTTTTAAAAACAATGCAACATGGAAATTCTTACAGATTATTTTAAATCTATAAAAAACATAGATTTTTTTTATCATACTTGTAAATTGAGATTTTATTTTTTCTAATCTATCGCACAATTGGTCCACAAAGACAGCTTGTTAGGGATCTTGTTGGGAAGGTTACGTTTATTTTTTTATTTTTCTCACAGATTACATTTTGGTGCACTCATAATTCAATTCATACACATCTAGGCTACATTATAGCCGAACAAATTGTATGTAACCAATTCACATCATTCATATGCTCATATAATATTTCTGACTTCATCATACTTGAAATACTTTGAATATATTTGTGCAATCATCAGAGGTTTAAATGCTACGAGATTGTCTTTACTTTTTAAAATTAATTTTATTTTATATAAATACTGCATTTATACTCGAATCTAAGTTGCACTATTTTTTCAATGTTAAAGCTACTGAAAATCGGAGATACGGCTTAGAATCGAAAGTAAAACATTCGTTGGATGGGAGAAATTGAATTTCCATCCCTTTCAAAAGGAAAAGTAATACCCGTCAATTCTGGACACTTGTATCGATGATTTATCCGATTCCACAATTTATCGCCAGCATTCAGTCTATCCAAAACAGCATTTTCTGGTCGTATACAGAAAATATTTTTGTATACGCTCTTTCTTTTAATCACCTAAACGTCAAAGATATCGGTAATATCATCAAGGAGAATTCACTATGACTCAAGTATGAAAAGGGAGGCAATTTTATGTGCAGGAAAAAAAAAGCGGAAACAGAGAAGCGACAACTGAAAATTTCACACGGATAAAACAAATATACGTCGATGTAGTAAAGAGAATCATATAATTGTTGCTTGGAAGTGTTTGCCTTTATATATATGTCAGGTTTGAAAAGATTAACTTTAAAATTAAGGGAGTAATAAATAAAAATAGAGCGAACTCTTTATCATCGCGTAAGGATTTGTGGGTAAGTAAACCTATTTAAAGGTGGAGCGAGCGCTGACGAAGGCGACAGCATGAAAATGCAACTTAACCAAGACCTATACAGAACTTTTTCTAGCCAGATAAGGGTCTGAGGGTTCCCAGAAACCCATGTACCCGAAATTATATCCGTATATGACGAAGGCGAACGCATACTGGAAAGAAGTAGCTGGTGGACTCCTGGCCGAATTACCGTCTATTGTTCTATAGAGTTGGCGCCAAAGGGACGCCATGTTGGATTGGAAGAAATAAATAAG